>WXYE02044705.1:0-37713 GCA_011319275.2 Echinosphaeria canescens | reverse complement strand
ACATGGGGAGACCCTGGAAGGGACGCCAGTGCAGTGCCATAATGAGGGTGGCGAGGCCCACGGGAGGGAGCGACGATGCTGCAAATCTGCTGGTTAGTCATTGCCGCCTTTTCCGTAGATGGGGGAGCAAGGGGGGCAAGAGGGGACGTAATAGATCAAGAAGAGAAAGGGGGGGGGGGAAAAGAATAAAAAAGAAGAATAAAAAGAAGAATAAAAAACTTACAGCCCCAGGCCCGGAGCAGTCCAAGTGACTCGGCCATGTTGATTTGATCAGGGTAGACAGTAGTCTGGTTTGGATTTCCTGTTAGATTTCCTGTTAGATTTCCTGTTGGAAATCACTGCTACGAGCCGATGGCTGATGATGAAAGAAAATGCCCATTGCTATATCCTCGCATCGAGACATGCTGACTCAGCGCCGAGGGGCCCGCATCTGTTCAAGTTACCTGTTCAACTTCCTTGTCCCTTCGACTCAACCTTGTCGACCTTGCCGACAACAAAGCATCCTCATCAGCCTTTGTCTTTCCGTTTTCATCGCTGGTGAGATTCGGAGACAAACGAACGCCCTCGATAAAGTACCTACAGGAAGCCAGCGACTCCAGCGAATCCAGCGACTCCAGCGACTCGGAATGACTCGAGGTACCAGCTCGCTGCCCGTCAAACTAGCGTTGAGCCTGGTTGCAATCCTGCGCGTCAACCCCACAAATTCGATTGCCATCTTGGTGCCGACCTGACCCCCTTTCCCCTTTTTACTTTTGGCATTTGCTGTCTGTCCACTGCGGTAATCGCCAATCCTGCGCCGTCTTTCGATTGGAAATCCGACAAATACACACTGACCGGATGAACCGAACGAACCGAACGAATCGAATCAAGTCTAGAAGCTTGCCAGTCCGTCGTCAGCCACCTGTGCTCAGCGCTTCCTCCTGCCCCGTCCGCGCCCTCTATCGCTCCACACATTCAGCCTTCGCTTGATCCATCGTCCGAAGCGGTCATCACGCGTGCCTCTGGCTGCCTGTCAAGCCCGCCTCCATCCCCCGTCGGGCGCCATGCCCGAAGCCTCGGCCTCGACCTCGGGGGCCAGCGCCTCCAATGGTTCTGCGCGCCAACGAGACCATCAGCAGGGCAAGCAGGAGCGCACCTTCACCGAGGAGCAGGCACGTGCCGTCCTGCGCATACGCCGCTGCGAGGCCACCGCCTTCTACGAAATCCTCGAGCTCGAGAGGTCATGCGACGACACCAAGATCAAAAAGGCCTACCGCAAGCTGTCCCTGCTGACACATCCCGACAAGAACGGCCACCAATATGCAGACGAGGCCTTCAAGATGGTGGCTCGCGCCTTCAGCGTGCTAGGCGACAAGGAGAAGCGCGAAAAGTTCGACCGCTCCGGCACAGACCCCGACAGCCTGTATGCCCAGGCCCAGCAGCAGGATCCCTTTTCCGGGTTTGCGCGCCGCAACCCCGGCCGGCCCGGCGGCGGCGCGGCGAGGGCGGGCATGTGGGACGATGAAATCAGCCCTGAAGAGATGTTTGCGAGATTCTTTGGTGGCGGCTTCGGCGGCGGTTTAGGGGGAGGAGGGCCTTTTGGCAGAGGTACGTTGCTGTAGAATGAGTCTTTTGCCTTTTTGGTTGCTTGGCTGCTTGGCTGCTTGGCTGCTTGGCTGCTTGGCTGCTTGGCTGCTTGGTATGTGTGCAGGATGCGGTATGCGGGATGCGAGATGCTAACTATCTACTTCTTGTATTCTCCCAGCCTTCGATGCCGGGCCACAGTTCGTGTTCAACCTCGGCGGCGGGCCCGGGATCCGGGTGCATCAGTTCGGCGGCGCGCGCCCCCGGCCACGGCCACGCAATGGCGAGAGGCCGCAGCAGGAGGCCGGCATCACCAGCACCGTCATCGGGCTGCTTCCCATCCTGCTGCTGTTCATATTCCCGCTGATCTCGTCCCTCTTCTCGGGCGGGCTCGCGCCGTCAGCCCCAAACATGGTCTTTGACACACCCCTGCCGCCACTGTACACGCTGGAGCGCACGACGCCCAACCTCAAGGCCAGATACTTTGTCAATCCATACGACGTCCAGCAGTACTCGCCTTCCAAGCTTGCAACGCTCGACAAGAAGGCCGAGGTGACCCTGGTCAGCCGGGTCAGGTCCGAGTGCGAGGGCGAGAGGCAGCACAAGCAGCGGCTCAAGGAGGCGGCGCAGGGCTGGTTCTACCAGGATCCGGAAAAGATGGAGCTGGCAGAGCGATACGAGATGCCAAACTGCCAGAGACTAAAGGCCTTTGGCTTGTGAGCCAGCATCAGACAGGTTTTGGGGAAAGGGACGATTCGCTCGCAGGAACTTGTGGTTATAACCGGCGTTGGTATTGGTGTTGGCGTTGGTGGATTGCATTTTTTTCAGGGCGTCGGGGGGCCGGCACCGCAAAGAGCGCCGCCGGGTGCTGGATGTGAAAATAATGGAAGGTCGATGAAGCTCTTGGAAGTTGGCCATTGTGTATCACAGACGGTACTTGGGTATGGTAAGTATAAGTTTGTTTACGATACCGCTAGTACTATTCGGTACCGGTACTCGGAACCCCCCATCCCGCACTATTATTGGACGAGAGTGGTACAAACTTATCTCGACCATCTGCAGAGTGACGAATCTCGCAGCAACTGATGCTGCGACTGATTGATGCGTTGGAAGTTGATAAAGTTTAAAGTATCCAAGTTCTTGTCCATTTGAACTGCTGCTGGCAGCCAAGCAGGATGCCGGATGCCTCTTCTTTGTGTGATTTCCTCGCCACCCACAACTGGGCATACCCACATAGCCTCTCGTTCATAGCCTCGTTCGCCTTCACCTTGACTACTTGTCAAAACCGACGAGGGGCAACTATTGATTTTCTTGGTGACAAGTCTGGCCTTTACGGCTTACGGCTTACGACTTGCGGTTTGCGACTTGCGGCGTGCGACATGATTGCATTCAGATTCGGCTCATCATAGTCGCCGCCGCCATCACCACCACCACCGCCACCACTACTATCATCACCATTAGCATCGTCATCGACATCACCATCGCAGTGGTGGCAGTGGCAGCGGCAGAAACTCTAAGCTTTGAGCTCTAAGCTCCCAATTCCGAACCATCGACGTCTCTATTGATCGCCATTGCCGTTGTGACTGCCGTGGAGACTGCTGTTTGATCCATCCATCCATTCTCTTCGCGCTTCACTAGAAATCTCGGACTACTCCTACTATGGTCACTCGGAAAGCGCTCCCCAGAAATGCCCAGCTGAGCCCCAGTATATCTACCAACATCCCAAAGCCCGGCATGCAGTCTCATGCTTCCCCGTCGCCCGACCCCAAACGTGCCGCCGAACCCACTGGTGACCAGCATGAGGCACAGCAAACCCTCCACCATCCCTCACGAACAGGCTCAGAAGCTGTTGTTGCTGTTGTTGGGGAGCCCGTCCCCCACGATTCGCCTGCCTCCGTGCACGCCGAGCAGTCATCCTCAGCCGAGATGACTGCCACAGACGACAGCGACGTCCTGGCCGATAGAACAAGGACAGATGAAGCCGAGACAGTGGCCGCAGCCGCAGCCACAGCTACAGCCATGGGCCCGGACGGCCAACCACCACCACCCGCGCAAACAAGTCTATCCTTGCCACAGACAGCCGATGCTGGTGATAGCATCATCCACCAGAGTTCGCCCCCTCTCCGGCCCGCCGTTGGTCTTGCCTACTCCGAGACCAATCCCTTCAAGAGAAAGGCCCTGGGCTCGTCGCCTAGAGCTAGCAGCCGGGAGGGCGTCCAGCCAAACCTACCAGCCGCCTCTTCGTCCCAGCTCAGCCTAAACGAGTCGAGCAACAACCCCTGGCGGCCAGCCCTGCACACGCCCAAGCCCGTTTCCCCCGCGCCAGTCGTTGAACAAGATGTTGAGAAGAACGTGTGGGGTTCCGACAAGGAATCCCGGCAGCCCACGCCCACGCCTGGGCCTGGCTCGACCCCGCCTTCTCTCCTGTCCCTGCCATCTCAAGACGATTCTGCTGGCTGGGAGGACGAATCTAGCCGCAGAGAATCCGCTCCCGTGCTGATATCCCCCACCCGCGACTACGACGTTTTGGACTCGTACGCCTGGGACGACCTCGGAACAGGTCACAAAGGCAAAGCTCCGGCCATATCTCCTCCCGCGCCGGCTGCGGTCCAGGCTGCACCCAGTGACGACTGGAATCTTGTCGATATTGAGCCGCCGCCGCCGCCGCCGCCTCTGGACAACAACAAAGTCGCCCAAGACCCCAGTGCCTCGGCGGATGAAGCAGCACGCCCTGCACCTTTACCTGCGCCTGCACCTGCGCTTACAGGACCAAACCAGCCTACCGAACAGCATATGCCCACCGTGTCCTCGGCGACCGACGCAGCCGAAAACCCGCCTCCTCAGCTACAACGGGCCGTGTCCAAATCGGAAACATACCAGATCAAGATTATTCGGTGGCACGACGCGAGAGCGGCTAAGAACCCGAGGACGTCCCCGATCCTAGTGCAGAATGCAAACGGACCATGCCCCCTAGTCGCCCTGGTCAATGCGCTGTCATTGACTACGCCACCTGAGGATGCCACCACGGCTCTGGCGGGCACTCTTCGCGCACGTGAACAAATCAGCTTGGGCTTACTGCTCGATGCCGTATTCGACGAGCTCGTTTCCGAGAGGCGCGCGCGACCGGGACAGCCATTGCCCGACATGTCAGAGCTTTACGAGTTCCTCAAAGGTCTGCACACAGGCATGAACGTCAACCCTCAGTTCATTCCCACTGCCGAGGCAGTCAACGCCTTCACGCACGCGTCCATCCCCCACCTGTGCGCCATCGACCGCGCCGACAGGATTCCCGGAACTTTTGAGGACACGCGGGAGATGGCGCTGTATGCCGCCTTTTCGATACCGCTGATCCACGGGTGGCTGCCGCCCAGCGACTCGGCTGTATACAAAGCGTTTCTGAAGCAGGCAGTGTCATATGAGGACGCCCAGAAGATTCTCTTTCGAGAAGAGGAGCTGGAAGAGAGGCTCGTGAGCTCTGGTACTGGTCCGGATGACAGGGGTCTCAGCGAAGACGAGCAGCAGATGTATCAGGACATCCTCACGATCAAATCGTTCCTCAGCATCTCGGCCACACAGCTGACGGAGTGGGGTTTGGAAGTCATCACGGAGGCCCTGCTGCCCGGATCCGTGGCGATTCTCTTTCGAAATGACCACTTCTCGACCCTCTACCGGCACCCACAGACACAGCAGCTCATGACGCTAGTTACAGATGCCGGTTACGTTGGCTATCAGGACGTCGTATGGGAATCACTGGCCGATGTGCACGGGGAAAGGGCCGAGTTCTTCTCGGGCGATTTCCGCCTCGTCGGCTCTACACCTCAGGAGCATGGAGCGGACTCGACGGGCACGGCGGCGGGTCAGTGGTGGCCCGGAGCACAGGGCGGCGGCAGCTCGTCGCAGAACCAGACCGGGCGGCCAAGTCAGGACCAACCCTTCTCTCCAAAGAACGAACAGGAGGATCGCGACCTCGCTCTTGCGCTTCAGCTGCAGGAGGAGGAAGAAGAGCGCGTAAGGGCCGAGCAGGACCGGCGCCGGAGGGAGAGCGTTCTTTCGGAACAGTACATTGAACAGCAGGCGCGGATCCCGGCGTCGGCGGCAGCGGGCAGCAACCGTGGTGGTGGTGGTGGTGGTGGTGGTAGTGGGCGGGGTGGGAGGGGCGGCAGGGGCAATGGAGCCGGAATCAGACCTACTCGTGGCCCATCAGGCCCGGCCCGGCCCCTGACTCCACCCCGGCGCAGCTCCAACGCCACTGGCATTACTGCTGGACCAGGGTCTGGTAACACGTCACGGTTGAGCCTCGCCGGGCGGAGCGGCACTAGCATCCAGAGCGTCCGGCCGCTGGTGCCGCCGCCGGCGCCGGTCGAAGAGGAACTGGTGACGCGGCGGACAGAAGGCGCCGGCGGCGGTGGCGGTGGCAGTTATGGCGACGCACCCCCCACTTACGAACAGGCCGCGAAGCAGTCGGAGTACATACCTCCAGAGGGACACCCAAGTCACCCGGCGAGCAGGCCTGTTGCTGCCTCTGCGTCCGGCTCAACCACCTCGGTCGGCAGATCATCGCCAGCGAACGTTCGAACGGGCAGAGCGGGTGGCACGGCAGGACCTGCGGGACCGTCGAACGGGCCAACCCGTCCGGTGAGACCATCGGTTGTCCTCATGGCAGGGCGAGAGGGCAGGGAATGCTGCATGATGTGAGCATGTCAAAATCCATCTTGTGTCGTGAGTTCAGTAAGCACCTAGGCAGGTAGGGGTGGTAGGTAGGTAGCGGGATGTGATACGTTAGTATATAGGGCCAGCGAATGGTTTTTTTTTTTTTTTTTTTTTTTTTGGGTGGATCTTTATTCCTCGGGTGTTCTTCTGGTTAGCGTTTCCCACTGTTTTAGTAAACCTTGAGGTCGTGTCCGTACCTCGCTTACAGATTGTCAGACAAGAGCAAGGAGACAGAATCAAGATGCACAGTATGTATCTACTAAAACTACATGATAACGTTAGCAAAGATAGCAGCATATCAAACATGTTTATTACCATCACGCCCTACCGACCAACTTTCCGAGGACAAGTCCGAGACACAAACAATGAGTCTATGACGTTTTTCCCCTTTCAACTCTTACTAAGAAGCGGTGAAGCTTCCTGACACGCCCATCTTCATCTTGACATCCTTCTACCTTTCTAGGCAGTTTACATCTCCATCCTCGGCGTTCACAAGATGGCGCTTACTCCTGAGTGGTATCGTCGTTTGCTGGTGTTCTGGTACCTGTATCCTGTTGTAAGCACGTACCTGTCGATCTGACCATGTCGTTGCCCGGCCGAGGGGGGGGGAGAGAGAGAGAGAGAGAGAGAGAGACACGGAGTGAGAGATTTCGCTGACCTGAGCGAATATTCCTGCCTCCACAGATGGCCCAGCTACAATGGATCGTGTCGTGGTATGGCATGGGCAAAACAAGCGACCGGGGCAGCCGGCTAAACATTCCCGGCCGCGTTGCCTGGGTTGTCATGGAGAGTTTCGGTCCCGCGTCGCTGCTATATGCCATGAACACGCTGCCGGCCCAGCATGGTATTGACAATCTACCGTGGCAGAACAAGGCGCTCGCCGGTCTGTACGTGAGTAGCAACCCTGTCTGTCTGACCTCTTTGCTTGGAGGGGATTGATCTTTGATCTCCAAAACTCACGCGTAGACATACATACATATATAGCTCCTGCATTACTCGTACCGCGCGCTGCTCTTTCCCTATCTGCAGCCGTCCATGGCGCCCATCCACGTCCTGGTCATGAGCTTCGCCGTCCTGTTCCAGTCCATCAACGGCACCCTCATAGGCAGCTGGCTGGCAGCCTACGGGCCGACCACGCGCGACGCCTGGGCCGCGCAGCTGAGCCCCTTTGGGCGGGCCCAGTTCGCCCTCGGCCTGAGTGTCTTTTGCGCCGGGCTTGCGGCCAATTATTATCACGACGACGAGCTGCGCGAGATCCGCCGCCGCGAGCTGCGCCGCCAGCACCGCGTGGCGCGCGAGAGCGGCGGCAGCGGCAGCGGCAGCGCCTCGAAAGACGCTGTCACTAAACACTATCAGATCCCCGAGGCCGGTCTCTTCCGCATCATGCTGTTCCCGCACTACTTTGTGGAGTGGATCGAGTGGTTCGGCTTCTACATGGCTTGCGGCTGGGGCTCCGCGCCCGCGCGCATGTGCTTCCTCAACCTGATCGCCGTCATGCTGCCCCGCGCCGTCAACGGAAAGAAGTGGTACCGAGACAGGTTCGGCGCCGAAAAAATCGACAAGAAATGGGCTGTGCTTCCAGGTGTGGTCTGACGAAAAAAAGAAGAAGAAAAGAAAAAAAGTGCAGACACGGAGGAAGGTTGTGTGCGTAAGACTTTGTTGACGGTGTTCGCTGGTCAATGTATAAATAAAATAACACTCCTGCGAGACAACCAAACTGATATGAATCATCAGTGTTTTGTTTTTAGTCCTTTAACTAACTACAAGTCTTTCTCCTCAAGGTCAAGGAATCCTGTCTAGGGATTAAAAAAGGACGTTTGTAAGGGAAGAAGATGGCAGTCAAAAAATGAGCATACGTATTTATTTACTTTAGCAACCCACTTGTGTATATATGGCCATGCCGTCCTGGCAGGGGCCACCGTCTGTTCACGGGCAGGACCATCTGCTCCAGGGTTTGCCATCCATTCGATGGCGTTAGGCGGCTAGCATTGGTGGCGCCGTATTAGAGGGAGGTTGATGAGTTAGGCAGGCACTTCGTATTCCACAACGCGCATGAGTTGATAGAAACAATGTGCGATGGGTACGCCGACACACGAGCCAACCCCTGGATCTCAAGATGGTCGGTCAGAGAGAAGAATAGGTTAGCACGCGCAGGTGTGGCAAAAGGCTCCAAGAGATCCTCCCCCCCATCTCGGCTTACAGTTGAGCCAGTGCTCCTTGTCAAACTGGGCCTCTACCACACAGGACCCGAAGCTGCGGGTAGGGTTGAGACTTCCGCCAATTCATTGTACGCCCAACATGCCAATCACAAAATAAACATGTAGTTCCTGAGGTCCGTGTACATTCATTTACTAACCGATTATACTATTACTATAGTACCCTCGAGCGAAGCGAGGTCGGGGGTCTGGGGGGTACCCCCAGGGAAAACAAGGTTAAAGTATAGAGCGGCCTTTTTCTGGGGGTTCCCCCCAGACCCCCGACCTCGCTCCGCTCGAAGATGCTGAAGACGAGTTAGGACGTGAGCTATGCCTCAATGACGACGCTCTGGAACACGCTCACGCCGGCGGCAAGCGTGGTGTGCACGTTGCACTCCTCGGGGAACAGGAACTTGACCATCACAGACGCAGCAAGGCTCCCGAGCATTTGTGAGACGAACAGGAAAAAAGTCCCCTCAGGGGAGAGATGGCGCGCACTGGCACTATGGCTCTCGTCACGACTTGGTTGAAAAAGTCCGCCCGATATGTGGAAGAAGATCTAGGCATTGATCATGAGGCCGAATCCAAACGAACATGGATACGTACATGAGCACCGCCAGGCTGATGCCTGCAAAGCTGCCCATCGGCGTATTGATGTCGTTCCCATCCGAGCCAGAGGACAACTGGTGCGCGCCGAGGTTAACCACCCCGTTGCCGGCAAAGGCAAAAAATAGGAACAGCAGCGTGCCAGTGAACTCGCCCAGGCTGGCCAGAAAGTGGTTCCTGAAGTCGGAGCACCTCGGGGTTTTTCCTTACTTGGTCAGGTTGTGAAGATGGATGCACCCTGGACTCTGACTGAAGCCCCGTTGAACCGGCGACCGGGCCTCCTAGGTGCTGATGACCCAGTTCTTTCCTGGGGCCGGGAAAGAGAAGGAGGCGGGGTCATAGCAGGAGACCCGAGGGGATTAAGGAAGCCGCCGCTGCCGCTGTCCTCGCAGCGGTCCGGGTTGAGATGGGACCACGATGGGCGAGACCCAGCAGCACGGCCGTATCTCGTATCCAGGTGGCGCATGGGCTCTTACCGGCTACGCCATCGTTGATGTGGTACTGGTGGACCGGGCTGAGGCCGCATAGCGCATCTCGTCGTCGTCATAGCCACCACCGAGCTCATAGCCGTGGCTCCGGCTACGGTCACGATCCCAGTTCTGGTTTGCGCGCTCGGAACTCACTCGTACGTCCCGGTGCGAGAGAGAGAGAGAGAGAGAGAGAAAGAGAGAGAGAGAGAGAGAGAGAGAGAGAGAGAGAGAGAGAGAGAGAGAGAGAGAGAGAGAGAGAGAGAGAGAGAGAAAGCCCGGGAATAGTGCCAGACGGTGCGGGAGCTTCTAAGTGCCGTACAGGCGGGCGTCGGCTTCTCAGATGGCACATCGTCCGAGTCGGATAGGCGGGCCGGAGGCGCCTCGATCCGGCCATCCACTGGGTCGGACCTGGCGGCACCCCCCTCGTCTTCGGGGTTTGTCATGGCAAAAACACAACCTTTGAGTGGATTCGTATAAGAGCCAAGAGGATGATGACGGGTCAAGAAGTGATGGGTAGGCGAAAGAGGCTTGCTTGATATCTAGATGCGCCAAAGGAGAGAGAGGGTGTGAAACGACAGCAGGATATCTCGAACAGGACACTCGGCTACGGAACGAAAGTGATGGTGGGCAGCGGGGATGAGGACGCTACGGTGTTGAGAAGGAGGGCCTTGATATATATATCATCATAATGCGGCTGTCAAGGCTTCAGGCCCTACTACGGGCAGTCCTCTTGCATCTTTCCCAGGCATATCTCAGTCACCAGCGCATGTCTATTTAGCGAGAGGCATGCTTGTCGGGTCAAGTACAAGCCTGTCTGACTTGGCCAAAACGTGGATGAAAAGGAAGCTGCCAGTGATGAGAAGGGGGCACGAGACGGGATCACCCTGAAGGAGGATCAAGGTATAGGTGATTGATATCCTGTATATAAAGTTGAACTATACGCCCTTTCTCAAGGTTAAGGGCGGCCTATATAAGCATTTAACAGGGTGGTTGTATGTAGAAAAGATGGCAGTTGAGAAACAATGCAGCACGTGTAACCGGTATACCGTATGCTGTTTCTCAACAAGCTAAGCATGGATAAGGAGAGATGGCTGAACAGCAACGGCCATGCGTCTGGCCCCGACTGATCAAACCAGGTATTAGAGTGCCAATCACAAAATATACATGTAGATTATAGGATCCGTATACGCTCAATCACCAACCCCAACTGTACTATTGCTCTACTGTTATAATATCGTCGAGCGAAGCGAGGTCGGGGGTCTGGGGGGTACCCCCAGAAAAAAATATGGTTGAAGGGTAGAAAGGTAGAGCGGAAAGGACATCTCCTTTGGAAGTGCTTGACCCTCTCGGGAGATGAGGAAGCTTGGTCAATTCACCTTTGGGCTTGCCTGTGTGCTGGCTGAATCCATGCTATGCGTCTACAAATACTGTCTTGCTTCGACGGTTTTTTTTTTACGCTCCGAGACCTACAGGCATACACACATACAGATATGTAGAATAGGGACAGAAAAAAAAAAAAAAAAAGAAAGCTCCGCTTGCTAATGCTGCCCACCATGAGCCGATACCTAGTAGCCCATCCTTGAACTGCCCGCCAGACATAGGGGGTCACCTCCATGCTTGCTCCCACTGCTTTCAATGATGTTATACTTGGAACAAGAGAACCAAATCTCTAAGCCGGACCATGTCGACCAGACAAAGACAATTTACAAGACACGTTTTCCCTCTGGACATGTCGCTCGGGGGTCCAAGAGGCTCGGATCCCAGGGCCCAAGGTACCCGTGACCGGGTATTCGAGTCCTCCCATTTTCATCCTGGTTCTGTTCCTTTGCCTGTCCTTGCAGACATCCTTAGCGGGCACTGTCCTTGGCCGCCGGAGGGGGTGCAGCAGGGGGACTGGGTGGTGGGAAAAATCCTCCGGGGTCGCCATCCAGTGGCTCTTTCGGCGGAGGTGGCACCACCATGGGACCTGGAGGGATTGCTGTGCGGTCTTTGAGGTCCTCGCCGCGTATCACCTTCTCCACCTCGGCCTTGTCCAGCGTCTCGTAGGAAACGAGCGCCTTCGCGAGGAGGTCGAGTTCCTTCCGCTTGGCTAGAAGTAGCTTCCGCGTCCGGTCGTATGACTCATCCAAGAGCCTCTTCACCTCAGACTCAACCATGGACTTGGTCTCGGAGCTCATGACATCGAATTTGCTCCTCAACGCCATCGGGCCCACCTTCTGCGACATGCCCGCCGACGTCACCATATACCAGGCCAGTTGGAAGGCCGTGTTAAGATCCTATGGTGTCCATTGGTAAGCCAAATGTCACATGCCACATGCCATCCCTGGGAGGATGGAACAAGACTTCCCCGAGAGGATGGAATGGAACAAAACTTACAGAACTGGCGCCACTCGTGACCTGGTCTGGGCCAAAGGCAATCTCCTCGGCTACCTTTCCGCCCATCGCTCTGTCCAGCCTGATCAGGTAGTCGGCGGCCGTGTGGGAGTACTTGTCAAGCTCGGGGAGGAAAGACGTATGGCCCAGGCTCTGGCCGCGAGGCAAGACTGTGACCTTGTACAGAGCTGAGCCGTCGTTCCTGGAAAAGAAGGCAACCAGCGCATGGCCAGCTTCGTGATAGGCCGTCATCTCCTTCTCCTTGGCGTTGATGACCATGGTCTTCTTCTCGCTGCCCATCATGATCTTGTCCTTGGCCCAGTCGAGGTGGTCCTGTGCCACGACCAGGGCCTTCATCTTGGCCGCGTGCACAGCAGCCATGTTGACGATGTTGGCGAGATCAGCGCCGGAGAGGCCCGAGGTATGGGCGGTAATGACGTCCAGATTGACGTCGGCGCTAGCCTTTACCTTTTTGATATAGTGCTTCAAGATGGCGAGCCGGCCACGTGCGTCGGGAAGCTCGACCGTGACATGGCGGTCAAAGCGGCCTGGCCGGATGAGAGCGCTGTCGAGCGCCTGGGGGAAGTTGGTCGCGGCGATCACAATCACGCCCGTGTCCTGCTCAAAGCCGTCCATCTCGGTCAACAGCTGGTTCAGGGTCTGGCGGGCGTATGCAACATCCCTGGCGTGACGTCGGCCTCCCACGGCATCGAGCTCGTCGATGAAGATAATAGCCGGAGCCTTGGCCTTGGCCGCGCCGAACAGATCGCGAACACGCTTGGCCCCGACGCCAACAAAAACCTCCTCGAACTCGCTGCCCGACATGTAAAAGAAGGGCACGCCGGCCTCACCAGCGACGGCCCGCGCCAGGAGCGTCTTGCCGGTACCTGGGGGCCCAACCAGGAGAACGCCCTTGGGCATCTTGCCACCCAGCGTGCTGAACTTTGCGGGGTTCTTGAGAAACTCGACCACATCCTGCAGCTCCTCCTTCGCCTCCTCGCAACCATGCACATCGGCGAAACGGGCCTTTTGGCGCTCTGGCTTCACTTCCATATTCTCGGTCTTGGAACGGGGCGTCCTGCCAATCATGTTCGCAAACTCGACGAGCACGGTGACCATCATCATAGCAAACCAAGCGAGAACCACGGTTCTGATCAACATTCCGGCCCAGAGACGAAAGCTCTCACTGAAGGTGTGGCCAACGGTGATGAAAAGGGGATCGACCTTTGAACCTTGCCCCCGGGATTCGGCCATATTATACCCGGCATCTCGCGCAGCAACAGCTTGGGCGGCCTGGTATTGAACGGGGTTAACGGCGGGGGCCGGGCCAATGGCGGGGGCCGGACCGGTTGAGGGGCTCGGGCCGATGGCGCCGCCAGGTTGCATCATACCGAAGGCGGCCTGGTAGAGGGTGTGGGTTGCGGCGTTTGCGGCATACCGGCCCGACTGATATCTCTGCACCACGATGCGGGGCAGATTCGCCCTGAGCAGGGCTTGATAAAAGACGTTTTGAGCAGGGGCGCTGGTCGGGTTGGAGATGGCAGCACTCTCATAGTTGGCGAGCATGGTACGCGAGACAGCCCCATTGGCGAATGCGCGGTAGGAAGCCGGCCACGCGGGCGGGTGCCGAAGCAAGGCTTGACCAAGGAGGAGCGGCGAGGAGCTGAGAGCCGGGGGAAGACTTCTGGCCGGGCCCGGGTGTATTAGGCGCGGGCTAGTAGGTGGGCCCCGAGGGGTCGCGTATCGGGCTCCGAACGAAGCAGGAGCGCGCCCTTGTGCGACGGCGGGCAGGGGGGCTTGTGCTGAGATGGTCGGAGTAGAGATGAATGCTGGCGTTACGCATACTAGCGATGTGAAAGCGCGGTCGGTGACAGGTCTTGAGGCAGCGCTGGCCGGCCGCCACGATACTGTTCTAGGGTGGTCGAGTCGAGAACGGGGGGCGGCGGTTACCCGGGCGGATGCGCTCCATGAGGTGGTCGCAGGCACGGCTCTCTAGAACAGGAGCACAGGGAAGGAAGCTGTCAGCAAATAATAATAATAATAACGACTGGTATGAGAAGATAGCAGGCTCGGCATTGGCCTTGGCTGCCTCTTCGTCCAGCACGGAAGCGGCAGTGAGGGTAGATGGAGGGGTGGAGGGGTGGAGGCTGGGTGAAGGTAAAACGGAGAAGCCTAAGCAAGACAGGACGGCCAAGAAGAAGGTCAAATACATGGCCGCGCGATGACGAGAAGGAAATAGAGCTCTCTCTCACAGGCAACGCCCTTGCCGGCAAAGGCCGCAACATGGCGAGACAGGGTGAGGCGAGGGGAGGCGAGACAAGTTGGCGACAGGCAAAAGTCGATACCTGCAGATATATGGTTGCGTAAAGGACGGACGGCGCACGGTTGCACGGTTGCACGGTTGCGCGGTTGCGCGGTTGCACGTTAGACTCGAGCGGCGTGCAGATGGTCAAGAATACTCACAGTCCGAGTCGACAGGCACTCGATGAGGACGGCGGGGGCAGGTCAGGAGGGACGATAGTGGTGGGGGAGGCGCCCGAGGGGGGAGGGCATTCCGAGAGGAGGGAGGAGGGGTGGCGAGAAGAAATACTACAGATTTCGGGGGAAAAAAGGTGGTGAGGTAATGTGACTGGCAGATGTCTGGCTATATTCGATTTTTGATACTATGGTGTAGGTCAGGCACCGTTTAAAAAGACGAAAAAAGACGGTTAGATAACGTCATTTTCAAGCTTGCGATTGCCACCAACGGGGAACGGGGTAAGACACGCGACTCACCGGACGCGTTCCTCTAACGTCGCCGAGGCTCTTTCCGTCAACCGATGCCGCTGTCGTCGTCGCGCCCGCCACATCTTTTTTTTTTTTTTTTCGTTCCCTTTCTTCTTCCTTCCTCGCTATCCATTTTAGCACCCGCTACATTTTGCAACAACTCCATCACAACGGCGCCTTTGTGTAGTCGCCATGAACCGGTCCATCGAGCAGGCTCTCTCGTCCCTACTTCCCACCGAGAGTGCGGCATTGCCACAGCCCCTCGTAGATCTGGCCAGTTCGTTGCTCGCCCAGTCACGGCTCCGTTCCACTCTCAAGGCCGACGAGGAACTGGCCAGGCCCTATGCATGCGCCCATATCGCCTGCGACAGGTCCGTCCGTGCCAGAGCAGATTCCCACGCCCGCCACCCGTGACCGGAACGCTTATGCTGACGCCCTTTCCAGGCTCAAGACTTCCCTCAACCTACCACCCATCAAAGAGTGCTCGCCGATCCTCCCTCGCCACTACAAACGTCTGTACAACCATCTTGACAAGACCCTGCGCGCCTCACCCACGCCCACCCGCCAAGGGAGCACTCCAACCCGCCGCCGTCTTGCCCTAGCCAGCTCGCCAGCACCCCGATCCCGCCTCTCGGCCAGCAAGACCCCTGGCCTGGCCGCCCAGGTGCTTCCCAATGAACACAGCCTCACCCCTTCCAGGCATTCTACTCGGTCGACCCACAGCGTCGGCGCGGCCAGCTCTCACCACCTCCCGTCCTGGCTGAGACCCACTCTGCGCTTCCTCTGCCGTGAGCTTGGAAACCCGCACTTCGCACCCACCATCATTGCCGCCACGGACGCCATTATCTTTCCTCATGGCCGCTTGACAGCCGAGAGCTGGGTGCACAACAATCTCCCTCTGCTTCTGGGTGGCTTGTACCTGTACGTATGGCGCCGAATGACTGGTCCGGATGTCATCGATCCGGACCAGTTCGCGCAGGCCCGGGACGAGGTGGTGCGTACCTTGAATATGGCCCAAACTCGGCTCGAGGCCGAAGTTGTGCCCGCCAGGGAGAGCCCGGATGGCTGGGATGGCTGGGATGGCTGGCACGAGACTCAAGCTGTTGATCTTGATCTTGCCCTTGTTGAAATCCGACAGCGTGGGTGGCTGGATGGCGACTGGGCAAGGGCCATTGATGACTTGATTGATGTCCAGGATGTCGCGTCCAGAGCGGGTGCCCCTAGCGAACTTGAGTTCGGTCTCGATCACGTCCAGATCCAGCGAGGAGATACCATGATCCAGGACCGATACGATCTGCTCAACGAGCGGAGGCGGCGCGACTTTGCTCTCTGGAAAGCCAAAGTGCTCAGCAGAATAGTTTCCCAGGAAATGGATTTGGATTAATTTGCAAAATGCAATGCCCATTGGTGAATCATGATCGTCGCATGTATGCCATACAGTGCCAACCAGAAAATAAAGATGTAGATCCTGGGGTCTATATAAGCTCATCTACTACCCCAATTCTACTATTAATATAATACCTTCGAGCAAAGCGAGGTTGGGGGTCTGGGGGGTACCCCCAGGAAAAACAAGGTTAAAAGGTAGAGAGAGCTGCCTTTTTCTGGGGGTAACCCCCAGACCCCCGACCTCGCTTCGCTCGAAGAAGGATTAATATGGTAGTTTTGTGATTGGCACTGTATTTGCCAGCCAGCTGGGCAGAATAGGGCACCAGGTCTGCGACAAGGCGTTGCTGGCGAACCGGGCGCGGAGAGTTTGGCACAGAGCAGAGCGAACTTTCCATGCGGGCTTGCTTGCATGCAATTGCATCCACCAGTCCTAAGCCTGCTGCCACCAAGACCTCAGACCAGCCACGTCACACCAATCCAGGTCGTCAGGGTCTTCGTACCACCATCGCGAGCCCGCCCGCGGCCGGTCGCTGGCGTATTTCCTCAGACTGCCGCCCTCAAACAGATGGTTCTTGACGCCCAGGAGCAGGACGACGCTGCCGACCGCCGGGAGAAAGTCTTCCGGGTCGAGAAGAACCGTCAGCTGGACATGCTTTTCCGTGCTAGGGTCGGCCAGGCGAGCCCTCCGTTGCCAATAAGGGGGCAGGTACGAGGGCTCGACCTCGCCCACGGACGCCACCACGGCCAGCACGTTGACCATCCAATTCTGCTTGTATGGCAAGGAGGGAATGGAGGACAAGGCGGTCAACCTCACGGGCTGCGATGGGTTGGCGCATATCCATGGGGTGTGGTCGCCCTGTCTCGCGCCCGAAGACGCGCTCACATTATGATGCGCGGGGTTATGCTGTGTGCAGGCCCGGAACCGCGTAGGCTGCGTGAATTCAGACGATTCCTCCTCCTCTTGTTCAGCGCCCAGGAACCTCACGCTCTTGGTAGGCGCGTTGTGGCGCCCCACAGGAGCAGCTGCGTCGGGTGCGGGCTGGTCGGGGGACTTGACGCGACTGGCGAGGCTCCCAGGCCGTCCGGGTATGCGCGGGCTCTGTCTTTGGCGTCCCAGAAGCTTCAAGTAGGTCACGTTCCAACCCACCGGGGTGATGTCTTCTAGGAGCAGGTAGGGCACTGTAGGATTCTCCGCAGTCCGGCCCGTCGTCATCACGTCGTCGTCGCGGTGCCCGGGGTGTTCGGCACCCAAATCCTCGTCAGCCGTCAGCCAACGGAGACTGAAAAGATGCAGCTGCACGTAGCATCCGGGGTAAATCCGGCGCTTGTCGACAAGGCTGTGCATGTCGGCGCTCAGAAGGGCCTGGATGCAGAGCTCCCCGTCGCCGAGCAGAAGCCGGACCATGCGGTACCGTTTCGCCACAGGAATCGCGGCATCCACGGCCTCGACTAGCATGGTGGAGCCCGGCACGCAGTAGTTGGTTTGGAGGAGGTCGTCGATAAGCAGTTCGGGTCGAATAGGCCGCGCAGGGTCGAGAGACATGGCCCCCGAGTTGTCACCCCCGTTGCCATTGTCGAGCGAAGACGCGGTGGCGGTGGCTGCATGGCCAGCGCGTCGAGCAGGCCGACGAGCTTGAAGGGCTGGCGGGTTCATGTTCACTGGCACTATATTCATGGAGAGCAGCCAAGACTACTGCAAATAGAACTCGTAGTAGTTGCCCAAGTCCGACGGAACCAAAGCGTGAGTTGGTTGGGTATCAATCGCCGACGAGCTTGAACTTCAAGTGTGAACCTTTTGGATTAGGGATTTCGGGCTTTAGGGATTTCGGACTTATTCAATTGCGACGGAAGCATCACCGACCCCACACCCCTGTCCGCGTGCGCGTGCGCGTGCGCAGGTGGACGAGCTCGAGTCACCTTCACGTTTAGTCCAAATTTATTACAGTACTAACGACAAAATAAACATAATCCTAGGGTCCATGCACAGCCGCTCATTTACCAACCCCCGATTGCACTATTACTATAGCATCTTCGAGCGAAGCGAGGTCGGGGGGGGGGGTCTGGGGGGAACCCCCAGGAAAAGAACGCTCTACCCTTGTACCTTTTTTTTTTTTTCCCCTGGGGGGTCCCCCCAGACCCCCGACCTCGCTTCGCTCGAAGATATTATAGCAATAGCACAGTCGGGGTCAGTAAATGAGCGGGTACGGATCCTAGGATCTTCATGTATATTTTGTGATTGGCACTGTATGATGGCACTGACTTCCACGGGTAAATTGGCACACCCAGAGTAAATGCTGCACAGGGAAACCCAACTGCTCAGTCGTTCTCTCTCAGCTATCGACGTGTCTTCTTAGATAACACTCTACTGGTGATGGGTAGCGAACCTGGACGATTAAGAAGAAAGGGGCGTTAAGATGCCACCGCGCTCAACATACTAAAAGGAAATAATAAGGGGCAAGTCCAGTCCTCGGGAATACATGGGGTGCCAGTACAAGAAATGCAAGCAGAAGGTTAAGGAAAAAGTCCGAGACATGAAATCATCCAGTCCGCGGGTTGTCCATCTTCCGACCATCATCAGCCATGTGCCCGGTATCAACGCAAAGGCGCGTCGGCATCGGCAGAGAAGCTCATGCATGGCCACGAACGCGTGGATCTCGGCTCTGCACGCGCCGTCGCTCACTGCCAGTTCCAACGCCGCTTCCACTTCCATCTCCGCTTCCAGTTCTACTACTCCCAATACGACCACCACCGCTTCCGATGCCGCCGCCGCCGCCACTCCTGTTCCCGGACTCGTTCTAGTAGCCGTTCATGGTCATGCGTTGAGAGCTCCGGCTCATCTCGCGGTCGGCCGCAGGGCTGATGGGTCTGCTGCCATGGCCCTGTGCGCTCGGCTCCTTGAGAGCCAGCAGCTGCTTGGCCCGGAACGTCTCGTAGTGGATCTGGGAGGTTGTCTCGATGAGGTCTTGCAGGTGTGTACGGAGCAGGAAGTTGCGCAGGTACACAAACTCGCAGTGGTTCTCGTCCTCGACGTTGATGACACCCCACCGGTTCTGGCGTCCGCGAACCTGCTTGCCGTTGACAATGATGGACTTTTCGGATCCAACCACAGCGAAGGGGATGAGATCCTGCCAGGTCATGGCGTGTCAGCGGAGCCCAAATCTGTGGCAGTGGAGAGCACAAACAAAACAGCGGAACGAAGGGCAGCGGCGTCAGGGCTCGGGGAGGAGGCCTGCCTACCTTGATCTGGGTGTTGATGCTCCGCTCCTCCTCGTCCAGCTCATCGTTGTCGTAGGGGTACATCTTGAGGTTGTGGAACGCGAACTCCTCCTTGATGCGCTCCTTGAAGGCCTGGCGCTCCTCAAGCGTCAGCGAGTCGGCCTTGGCAATGACGGGAACGACATTGACGACATCCGAGAGCTTCTTCAGCACCACAATGTCGATGGGCTTGAGGGAGTGGCCCGAGGGCTGGATGAAGAACAGGCAGCAGTGGATGCGCGTGTCCTGGATGTAGCGCTCCCGTTGAGCGGTCAGCTCCTTGCGGAGGTAGGCCGAGTGCTGGTCCTTGATGTACTTGACGATGGGATCCCAGCAGCGATCGTTGTTAATCAGGTCGCCGTATCCCGGCGTGTCGACAATGCTGAGCCTGAGCCGCACATTGTTCTCCTCGATGATGTTCGACACGGGGTGGATTTCCGTCGTCGACCGGATCACCTCCTCGGGATGCAGCCGACCCTTGGATTCGATCAGGTGCGAGGCAAAGATGGTGTTGATCAGGGTCGACTTGCCCAGACCAGTCTGGCCTGTCGGGGAGAGGGGGGAAGGGGAAGATCGCGTGTCAGCAAAGACGAGGTGATGATGGGTGTCCTTTCTCAAGAGACACGGCTCGGATCCAGGAATATGATGCAGCGGCATGGGAGTCCAAACTGGAGAAAGGCTGTATGTTGCGGAAGCAGCAAAACATACCGACGCAGATGACGTTGAACTGGAAGCCGCGCTTGAGAAGCTTTCGCTCGATCTGCGACGTGATACTATCAAAGCCGACATGGCTCTGAGGATAGATGCTTGCGGCTGGCGCGTTGACCGAAGCAGCCATTGCGAGAATTGCAGTTGGTGTGAATGGAGGAGGGCTTTGCAAGACGGGGCTCAATTCCAATGCTGATGTTGATGGCGAGAGCTCGGGGCGGTCAGGTTGGCGGCGACGTGGAGTCTAAGCGAGGTCTAAGAAAGTGTCTAAGAGAGGTCGGTGGCTACAGACGGCAGATTTGTCTAATCCAAAACCTCGGGAGAGGAAAAAAAAAAAAAAAAAAAAAAAGGAGAGAGAAACGTGGGCCGATGTCGCAGACTAGCACTAGCTGACTTGGTTATGGCCAGAATAGCGCGTAGTGATGATGGTGATGCCCGTGGACTCGGAGGCTAAAGTGAGGGTCAACCGGGGCAACCTAAACCAACGCGATTTGGAACGAGTGAAGTCGGCCGACGGGATGCAGTGTCGGCTGCAGGCTGCAGTGTTGAGAGGCTCAGTGGCAGGGAGAGAGAGAGCGGCCTTCGCGTTCCCGTCAGGGTCGTGCCTGCCACTGGCAGTTGCTAATTAATATCAAAAAGGGGAGAAGCTGCGATTGAGATTCTCTGATTGGCTCATTTAGAGCCACACCCTCAGTGTCCACAGTACCCAGGGTGCCTAGCTCCGGCGTGATTTCAATGCCAACCCCGGTTTTTTTTCTCACCAGCTGGTGGTACTCCAAGGGGCTCATGTACCAGCAGATTGGAGTGGGGCAGGAACACTTTGACCAGGTATGATGTACCTCACACAACCGACCAAAGTACCTTAGACTATGGATTTAAGAGAGGTGGAATGTTGCTGGACAAGTCGAGAAAGCTTCAAAATCCGAGCATCATCCCACCCTCCACCATACACATCAACACATCAACACATCAACACATCAACACATCAACACATCGAAACCACACTCACAATGGCTCTTGCAATACCGCTACCGAGATTGGCCTCTTCCGGCCTGCCCTTCCTCACCCGGCTTTCGACTGCGACCGCCCTCATCTTCTCCAGACCAGCAGCGACCGCTCTTCGACCTGCCCAGCGACTGCCCCAACCATTGCTACAGCTTCTGCCTCTTGCGCTCCCCGCCTCAGTGCGGGCCGGCCTCTGGTCAATACCGGCCTTGCTTGAGGGCATTTGGGAGTCGATCCTGAGGGCGGTACCCAAGAAGAAGACATCACATTCGAAGAGCCGACACAGGCAGATGGCAGGCAAGGCGCTCAAGGACTTTACGGCAACGTGCACGTGTCCGGCGTGCGGAGAGATCAAGAGAATGCACTACCTGTGCCCCAACTGTGTCAAGCGTATGCAGCTCTTGCTTCCAGCATACCATCACCTCTTACTTCCAGCATATCATCACCGTGTTGGGCACATGCTGACAGGCTCAGCAGAACTGCAAAGAGCGATGAAGGAGGAAATCATCAGGGGCCAGAAGGCGTAGGAACGATGAGTCTCGTTAATAGCCCGGTGCTGCCCGGTGCTTGAACTGAGCTCAATAAGGAGCTCGCCAGGGAGCCTGCCAGGGAACCTGACCGAGACTGGACTTGTCAAGGGCCCCAAGATGCATCGGGGGCGTGGCGTACCTGACATGCCCCCCGTAGCAATGTAGGCCAATGAGCTTTGCTGTACCATCGTCAATGAGTAGTTCAATGATGGCGACTCATCATCAATGAGTCGTTCAATGATCGCGGCTGTCGAAAAATCCTGACCTGAGCCCAGGTGCCTGCCCCCGTAATCCATGTCTTGAAATGCAGGTATTTCCCAACTTTTGGTGTAGCAAACTCGAACCTGAGGAAACGGGGTGGTTGATGTCTCTCTGCCTATGTTGGGGATGACGAACAAAAAAAAAACATCCGACGGGACTCTACGGCGCTGGTTTCATTCAAAACCACGCGATTTCTTAAATAAACCAGCCTGAGGCACCCAGATACGCCGAGAGCCTGAGCAGTCCTTGGCGAAGATCTCCCTCGACTCCAATAAGAAGTTCAAGTGACAGATTCCTCGCTAGAAAGCCGAGTAAAAATCCTGCTAGAGTTGAACTCTAGCTCTGCGGTCACAATCGAGCAAGTCTTTCCAAAATGGTTAGTCCATCTTGCTTTTCCAGCTTCGCCACCAGCCTCTAACCCTGATGAGTCCTCCCTATCTAGTCCAAGCAGTACCTCACTGCCCATGCGGTGGACCAAGGCAAGTCTTCCCGCATGGCATTCGGCAGCGGCAGCATGCGGCGGTGCGCCGAGCGAATGCGACCAATCCTCCTACCAAGTCTGAGGCGATAACGATGCTTGCCGTGTGCGGGTTGCATCAACACCCTTCCTCTCTCCAATTCGACGTCCCGGCGAATTGTGCCAACCAAGGAAAGAGTGTACGGCCAGCATAACTGACGAGTCTCTCGCCCCCCCCCCCCCCCCTTTCCAGCACACAACGCCGAGATTTTCTCCCTCGCCGCGACGTTAACGGAGCTGATCTCGGCTAGTGGCTCGTCGACGCTGCGAATCCACAGCACGGTCGACCCCAGCTACCCCCTTGTCCAGTGCATCGAAGGTGCCCACAAACTGGGGTGCCACCATGTGTGCACGGCGCGCGGCGGCGCCGGCAAGACGGCAGCCAGCGTAGGTTTCGGGGGTGAGATCCGCATCTGGGTGCGCAGCGATGTCTCGGGCGTGTGGGAAAAGACCTGGGAGATCGACCCCAAGGTCAGCGGCGAGGCCTGGGCCGTGGCTCTCAGCCTCGACGAGAACTACATGGCCTTTACCACCAGCGACGGCAGCATCCACGTCTGGGACCTGGCCGCGCGGAAGCACTTCCTCACCTACACTACCAGCAGCGGCAGCTCGGCCGGCAGCTTCGCCATGGCGCTCGACCTCAGCCGCAACGGGTCGCTGACGGCGAGCGGCCACGAGAATGGCGGCGTCTACGTGTTCAACAACGACACGGGCAAAATGGCCTACTCTCTGTCTGGTGCGTGCGGGGAGGGGGAACCAGAACCAATTAGTCGCCATACCATTGTGCATGCAGCTAGCTAACATGCATGTGGGCGGGTGTTCCAAAGGTCTCGCCAAGCCGATCCGCGCCGTCGCCTTCTCGCCGGGATGCAAGCGTCTGGCAGCAGCGGGCAACGCAGGCATCATCGCCCTCTACGACATGCAGCACGGTGAGCACGTGGGCAATCTCGCGCCGAGCAGCAGCAACACGATCAACAACGCGTGGATCACGTCGGTGGACTGGAACGACTCGGGCGAATACCTCGTCAGCGCCGCTCTGGACGGGAAGGTGAGGGTGTGGGACGTGAGCCGTGGCACCTGCGTTGCCACGCACAGCGAGACCGACGAGGCCCTGTGGGGTGTGCGCTGGCTACCCAGGCCAGACCGCGCAGCAGCCTTGGGAAGAACGTGGGGAGAGGCCTTCTGTGCCGCCGGCGCCAGCAAGAGCCTCACCATGTATCGGGAGGCTACAGGTACAGGTACAGGAGCTTGAACCTGGGGTCGAGGAGGACACGGCCACTGAACGAGGCTCCGAGATACCTGCTCTCTCTCTTGGCTTGACTGTCGAGTCACCTCACCCTCTCAAAGATATGATATTCATTGTGTAATCGGGGTTAGTAAATGAGTGTGTACAACCCTATCATTTACATATTTTATTTTGCGTAGTAGGGAGTGCCTAGCCGAAGTACTTATCTGAACCATCGAGGCTGGGAAGATGAAACATTTTAGACAAGAGTCAGTCCCGTTTGCTGCATTATTTGCTGGTAAATACAGGCACTGGCGTGGAGAAGGAATATAGATACTTGTGCTGCGCGACTATGACTGGACTACAGGAGACCTGAACATATCGCTGGATCGCTGGATCGCGTTGTTTTCTCTATGGATTAATTGCACCAGCTGCGCTGGCGTAACAGAACTGCATACACCGCCAGGTCTCCAAATGCCCCCAGATCGAAGCATTCCACAATCGGGCTCGTTTTGCTGAGGTTAATGCAGTAAGACTTGGCTGGTTACCCTGCCAGTGAGAATTCCAAAACAAACCTCCAGAAAGGGCTCCTTCCGGCACATTCTCAATCTCAAGTCTCAAACACGGCTGAACTTCCTTCCCCTTTCAGCCTCTTCCGAAAACATCAACCATTATTTCTCTCCATCGTTAGACGACTGCCAACAGCCTTGCGACTTCAAGACAGCCAACCTTCTATGTACCTTCTTCAATTTGGTCGGAAATTCCCTGCCCCGCCCTCGCGCCCTGTCCTTTTTGGTTGACGTCATATTCTTCCGTCCTCATCAATCACCCATCGGCCCATCGCGATGCCAGCCACGCGCAAATCCGGGCGCGCCGCCGCTGCCGGCCCTAGAAAGCAGTCCACGCTCAGCTTCAACCACCGCGTCACCAAGGGCATTCCCAAGTCGGCGAAAGACGGCTCTCTTTCTGCTGCATTAAAACACTCGCCCGAGGAGAAGGAGAAGGAGAAGGAGAAGGAGAAGGAGAAGGAGAAGGAGAAGGAGAAGAAGGAACAGGAACAGGAGCCAAGTCTAGAGCCAGCCGACCTCCAGGTCGAGCAAGACGAGGAGGAGGTTCGGCCGGCCGAGGCTGCGCACCGTCTGTCAGGGCCCGAGGCTAGGGCGGTAGCCATCAACGACAGGGCTATTGAGAAATACTGGAACCGGATTGAGGAGCAGCGCAAGACCGCGCGCATCCACAACGAGCCGCTGACAACGGGCGTGAAAGTGTTGCGCTACTTCGACGTCAGCTCGCAATACGGCGTGAGTCTTATGGCTCCTTGGTTGCCCGCTTGTCCGAGGCCATGGCGACAAGCATACAGTAACTGCTCGAATACCGAATACCCATGCTGATAAACATGACCTGCAGCCCTGCATAGGTATCACACGGCAGAAGCGGTGGCACCGCGCAGAGAGACTAGGCCTGACTCCGCCTATCGAGGTCCTGGCCGTGCTGCTGAAGGAGGAGGCCGAGGGAAATGGGAGTGTACAGAGGGCGCACTTGGATGAGCTTATGAGTGCGACGGCCTTGGGCTCTGACTAGAGCATGCCGGCAGGGGTGCGGGGCTCCGGGGCTCCGGGGCTCCGGGAATGGCCAGCAGCATGTCACCAACTCCCTTCGGAGACGGTATCTCGCGGTTGACACAACGCAAGAGGGTGCGATGTAAAACTTGGAGAGCTTTTTTTTTTTGTCATGTGCCTCACTTCCTATCACGCCTACATCTGCCAGCAGGATGGGGGGAATTGACATCGGTCATGCATGGCCAGCGACTGTGAGCCGCATGGGCTTGTCATGAAACCAGGCTCAGAAAGAAAGAAGGTTGATGCGATGGATGTTCAGTACCAAATACTGCGTGTCCGATGATGCGGCGCTGTCTCCTCTCCCGCCGCCTCCAGCTCTTTCATGGCATCGTACAGGAAGAAGTCGATTAGAATGGCGTTGACCTCTGCCTCTGGATGTTGTCTCTTGATCTCTCTCCGGATCAGCTCGACGCACCAGATGCTGCAAGCTATTTTGGGTCAGGCGCGTCAGTCCCAAGTGACCCTGCCTAGAGCTACTTTACTTAGGTCCCCCTACCTATCTTTCAAGGTAGGAACCCCAACCCATCTTATCTCTCAAGCTTCTCCTAACACGCAACGTGGAAAATGGCCGCTTGGGCTGTTCAGTGGATCAAGAGAAGGGCCCTGGAGGATGGACAAAAACTCACCCCTCAGCTGCATCTCCCAGGAGCCTCCACTCTCAAGCTGGCGCCTCGCCTTGATGGCAGCATCAAGAGGCGGGCTGTAGAACAGGCAGCCCATGCGTTGCAGCACCTGCGGGACGCGGTAGTCGGCGAACATGGTGATGGTGTCAATGTCATGGAACTCGCCGAAGCCTTGGCCGTCGAAGCAGGCCCACACGTCAGCCACAAAGATTTGTGCGCGCTTGAGGAAGCGCACCGGGCTGCGGCGGCCGTCGAAGCGGTGCTCGTCCCGGAAGCACGAGAAGTCGGCAGCAAGAAGATTGACTAGGCGGGCCGCGGAGCCTTTGGCAGCCGCGACCAGCTTCACGGGGCTACAGCCGTATTTCTAGGATTCGGCACATGTGAGACCAGTCAGCAGTTCGGTAGGGAGTCAGGTAGGCAGGCAGACAGGCGGGCAGGAAGGCGGGTGACACAGGCCCAAAGCACAACCAAGCCACGTGGACTTGCCTCGTAGAGGACGGCGCCAGCTTCCCGGAGACAGGCCAGCCTCTCGGCCAACAGCGGCATCTCCTCGTCGGTACAAGACCTGAAAACATGCCTCAGCGCGTCCAAAGTGCACTCATTTCCGTCCTGCCAGAAATGAGAGTCGGTGATGGGGATGCCTAGCCAGGAGGAGGAGCATTGCAGCGATGAGCGCGGGGTGGGTCTGCGAGAGCCGGGAGGGGAGGGAGTGTAATGAGGGTCGGCAACGAAGGGTTCCAGAGTAGACTCGGAGACGCACCCTCGTCCAGAGCGCGCTGGAGAGAAGCGACCAGGCTCCAGTAGCCGGTCCAGATCGAGCCCCGGTATGAGACGGCAAAGCGCTCGGTATCAGGCCGTTCGGACCAGAAGCAGAAGTTGAGCAGATCCATGGTGAAGATGAAGCCGACTGTGGACTCATCCTTGGTCTTGGGATGCAGCTCGTGCTCGGCCCACCTGGCGGTCGAGTACCCTTTCGCCTGCATCTGGGCGTGGATGGCGGCAGCGGCATTCTTGCAAGACCTCATGTCCAGCGCAACGTCGATGGCGTTGTCGTAGACATACTCGGCGCCCTGCAGGACATGGGTCTCGGTCTGGTCCGGGAGGGAAGGCTGGCCCCGCAGATGCTGTCGTAGGAGCGCCACCAGCTCGGCGTCTGCCTCGTCGTCCGACATGGCCGATTATGAACTGCAGTTGGGATGATGATCCAAAAAGAGCGAGTATCTGCGCCGTGAAAGATGGTAGATGACAGACAGGGCATATAAGGGTATAAGAATATAGTGTATAGTGTGCCGCCAGGGGAGTCTGAGGGCGTTGAGGGTACAGTGTATTTTATTCGTTCAAGAGGCAGAGGAACTGCTGGCTTGATAGCAAAGAAAGGAGAGAAGGGCTAGTGTTGCCAATCAGAGCTTCTGTCTTCGAGCCGGCACGGTCCTATGTGCCTCAAGCAAACTTCAGGTGTAGCTTTTTCATGTCATCATGTTGAAGTTTGCTTTGAGCTAGTAAGGCTGCGGACTCAAGATACAGTATGCACAAGGTGGGCGGCGTGTACCGAGAGCTTGCAAAGATGGAAGCCAACTCCGCAGGCTTTATTTCTGAGGAGAACTTGCAGAGCTGCCCTGTCAGCCTGCCAGGCAATCTACAATCTCTAGTGTGATCTTTTTCTGATCTTTTTCCGATCTTTTCCGGGAATCAGGTCTCTGTCCAGACAACAAATGAAGCGCGGTCCACCAACCGAGGCCGGCCAAAAACAAATGCTCATTTATTAATAATCCCGATTATGTTATTATTATAATACCTTCGAGTGTAGCGAGGTCGGGGGTCTGGGGGAACCCCCAGAAAAAGGCCGTTCTACCTTTTAACCTTTTTTTTTCTGGGGGTACCCCCTAGACCCCCTACCTCGCTTCGCTCGAAGATACTGTTTGATGTTTTTTTTTTTTTTTTCTTTTTTTTTTTTTTTTGCAGCTGCAGTTTCAATAGTAAAAGCTTTCCACGTGCGAGAGGTTTTCAAGAGAGTGCTGTCCAAATGGGAATGCGGCTTACTATCTGCCTTTGTGCTCCTGTGTAGGTCGCTCTTTCCCGACCTTGACAAACAAGGCGGCCAATCGGAAAGCTTCCATGATGCCAAGCTTCCTAGTCGCATGTGAATCTCGATCGCGACTTCCTCAAGCTGACCTTCCTTTGACTCTACCCTCAAGCAGCATCCTCACTACTAGACATCCTCCATACCATCCACGACCATCCACGACCATCCACGACTATCCACGACCATCCACGACCATCCATGACTATCCATGACCATCGACAACCATCTTGCATCTCTTGACTGGGCGCAAAGAACAAAAAAAAAACACAGAGCGCAAGGCGCGGCACTGCACTTTGCCGTCTCCCACTCTAGCAGCGCCTCGCGACAACCACCACCATGAATGGCCAAACAAACCACACCCTCAGCCCCGTCATGGATACGACAGCGACAGCGACGAAGGCGACGACCGAACCAGCTCCAGCTATGAAGCGTGATGGCTACAATGCGCAGTCTCTGGGCCCAGCTCTCAATGCCCTTGCCAAACAGGTAAGCGCGATATTCCGAGCCGCCAACGCTTGCGCGCTTTTGTCCTTTCCACAGCAAAAACCGCTCGACCCAGCCCGTCCTGGCTTTGGCGTTGCGTATATTCCCAGTCTTTTCTTCTTTTCGACTTTCTCTCAAATCATGTCTACCTTCTCTCCTTCGCCCTTGGCCTTTTTCTTGCTTGCGACCTCTGTCCCTGCGCCCCGCGCCCTCCGCTCGGCGCAGTCGAACGGTTGGCGCATCCAAAATGTTCTGTTCTTGGCTGATGAAATCATGGAATGCAGGCGCGAGTGCTCATGGTTGGCGCGGGCGGCATAGGCTGCGAACTCCTAAAAAATCTCGTCGTCGTCGGCTTCGGTGAAATCCACATTGTCGATCTCGACACCATCGACCTTAGCAACCTTAACCGCCAGTTTCTCTTCCACAAAGAACACATCAAGAAGCCAAAGGCCTTGGTGGCCAAGGAGACGGCCCAACACTTCAACCCCAGTGTTAAAATCATTGCCCACCATGCCAACATCAAAGACTCGCAGTTCAACATGGAGTGGTTCGAGAGCTTCAAGGTCGTCTTCAATGCCCTCGACAATGTCGACGCAAGACGACACGTCAACAAGATGTGTCTGGCGGCTGATGTGCCCCTGATTGAGAGCGGCACAACCGGCTTCAACGGCCAGGTCCAGGTCATCAAGAAGGGCGTCACGGCCTGCTACGACTGCGCCCCCAAGGAGACGCCTCGGTCGTATCCTGTCTGCACGATCCGGAGCACGCCCAGCCAGCCCATCCACTGCATTGTCTGGGCAAAGAGTTATCTGTTGGCCGAGGTGTTTGGCGTGAGCGAGGACGACCCAGCACTGGACGGCGACTCCAATCAGGACAATGCCAAGGAGATCGAGGAGCTCAAGCGTGAGGCTGCTGCTCTGAGGGCCATTCGCCACTCGATGGGGACGCCCAGATTTCCCCATTTGCTATTTGAAAAGGTCTTTTCAACCGACATCCTGCGGCTCAGATCAATGGAAGACATGTGGAAGCATAAGAAGCCGCCGGAGCCGCTCTGCTTCCAGACCCTGACGGCAAGCGCATCCGCAGTGACGGCCGATTCTGCGCTGAGGGAGGGCCAGCGTGTGTGGACGCTCGAAGAGGACCTGGAGGTATTCAACGATAGCCTACGGCGGCTCAGCAAGCGGCTTCTCAGTATGAAACAACTCCAACCGGACGCTGCCATCTCGTTCGACAAGGACGATGACGACACGCTTGACTTCGTTGCAGCAGCTGCCAACATCCGATCGCACGTGTTTGGCATTGCCGCCAAGTCCAAGTTTGACATCAAGCAGATGGCTGGCAACATCATCCCCGCCATTGCCACTACCAATGCCATAGTTGCTGGCCTCTGCGTGCTGGAGGCTTTCAAAGTCCTGCGCGGCGAGTATGAGCAAGCAAAAGAGGTAAGTTTCATACAAACCCTGTGGTATCATGGACACATGGACAGGGCTGTCCAGGGTCCTCAAGGCGGCGGCAAAGTCTTTTCGAGAAAGTGGGAGGAGTCGGCCCTGACCTTTTCTTCTCTTGCTGCCTTCTCTTCTTGCAGGTCTTTCTTCAGCCCTTTGCCTCTGCTCGCCTTCTAGCATCAGACAAGCCTCGTGATCCCCATCCATCATGTCCCGTGTGCAGCGAATTCCAGACGCGCATCTGTGTCGACCTCACGCGGGCAACGCTCGGCGATCTTGTCGAGGACTTCCTCCGACTTGAGCTAGGCTATGGCGAGAAGGAGATTTCAGTCAGCACTGAAGTTGGCCTTGTCTACGACCCAGAAGAGACAGAGAACCTGAACAAGAAGTTGAGCGACCTCGGTAAGCTTTGCCGTCCGGGAATCATGTTGATGATGGAGGCAGGAAGACAGACAAAGTCTGACAAGGCAAATTTCAGGCATCAAATCCGACTCGATGGTGACCGTCAAGGATGACGACGACGACAATCCCTTTGTCAATGTGGTTCTCCACGTTCGGGAGGCGTACGCCTTTTTCTTTTCTCGTCCTATCCCCCCCCCCCCCCCATTCACCCATTCAGTTGCGCTTTTCTCCTGATCTGTGACATCCAGCGTGTCATCTCATGACCCTAGCTCACTAATGCCAACCCTCTATTTAGAAAGGATGCTATGGACGAAAAACCTATCAAAGGTTTAGCTCTGAAGAAGAGCATCCCCTTCAAGCCAAAGGAATCGCCTGTTCTTGAGACGAGTGGCCATAACGGGGACGACGGGCTTGCAACTGCAGCAAACGGCGAGGCACTGGATTCCCAGGAGCGCAAGTCGGCCAAGCGCCAGCGACCGGACGACCTGGAAGAGTTATCTGTGCCCAAGAAGGCGAAGATGGCCAGCACGGAGTCAGATGATGACTTGGTGGTGATAGATGATGACAACAACGCCACCAACGGAGCCATCCTCATCGACGATTGACAGGTGCATTAAAACCACCTGCCCAACAACCAGCCTCTCCATCCCGAGTCATGCCCCATGCCCCTGCCCCCTTCTCACCATTCCCGGCTTTTCTTCGCAATTTCCCTCTTTTATTTTTATTTTTATTTTATTTTTCTGTACAAACATGAGCATTGTTGTTTGAATAGCGATGCGTGGAGGGGGATGTTGGGATGCCCCTATACAGCGCTGAGGCCGCCATCCAGGTTCAGTATGCAATTTGTTGCATACGGGTTCTTTGCCAGAAAGGCAGTAGCGTCAGCAACCTCGTCGGGTGTGCCGAGGCGGCCCAGGGGGATGGTTGCTTCCAGTTTTTGCTTGTCCTTGAAATCTGGTGGGCAGGGCGTTCAGCCGATATCACTAAGCGTTAGTTTTATCGACACGCGTACTTGTATGAGCAGCATGGTCTTTTGGCGCTCTCTTTTTAGTCGATAAATCGAGGGACTCAAGGGCGCAGGATGGCACAGAGCGGCATAGAGCAGGCGTTTGCAAAAGTAGTGAGAGAAATGCAATGCTTCAGCACGGTGAATGCCGCTTTTTCAGGACTTGTTCCGAAAAAAGATGAGTGGGCTGGGACATGCAACTTGCCACTTGCCTTTGGTCATATCGGTGTCGATGTAGCCCGGCACGATGGCGTTGACACGAATGCCCCAGGGGGCATACTCGACAGCCAGAGACGAAGTCAGGCCTGCAGCAGGCAGGAGGGCAGAACGGTACAAGAACCATACGGATCAGTGGTGTCAGTGCTGGCTAGCATCAGCAGCGGGGGCAGGGGCAGTGGGTGCGAACCCAGCACGGCCGCCTTCGCAGCGGCGTAGACGGATGTGCCGGCTACGCCCTTGCGGGCCAGCAGGCTGGAGACATTGATGACGCAGCCGCCGCGCTTCCCGGCGGCCCTGGTTTTGGCGAAGTGGCGGCAGCCCAGGATGACGGCCTCCAGGTTGACGGCCAGCAAGTGGTGGATGGCAGAGGGGTCGGTGCGCATGAGGAGAGATTTCTGGGTCAGGCCGGCGCAGTTGACTAGTACATCAAGATGGCGCGGCATGGGAGAGTCGGCGGCGGCGGCCCAGGCGCACGGCTGGCTGACGTTGGCGAGGACCATTGAGTGGCCGACAGTGGGGTCCCTGTCCGAAGGGCCAGTGCCCGACGAGTCCCTGTCCAACCGGCCGGGGGAAGAGGGGGGTAGTGGGGGGTCAGGGTTGAAGGGACTCGTCGCGTTGATGTCGTGGAGCAGCGTGGCGAGCTTATCACTGCTCGCAGGGCGGCCGATCAGGACCACTCGCGCTCCTTCGCGGGCAAACCGGCGAGCGATGGCGGACCCGATGCAACCGCTGGCGCCGGTGATGGCACATGTCTTGCCCGCGATGGAAAACATCATGTGCTGCGACGGTATATGACTACTAGGGAAAGAAAGTCGACGAGGAAAAGCTCAAGCTGAGCTCGCTGTCGTAGGCACGCGTGAGTGAGCACGAGCCGCCGCCATTCTCAACCAACTCGAGCTTCGACTTTATGGACTTTCTGACTGTCTGTCTGACTGTGTGAAAAGCGTGAAGCTGGAAGCTGTGGAGAGATGAATGAATCTCCGAAACCCTGACTGACGGCACCATGATGATGATGGGTGGGGAGTGGGGCTGTTCCTGGATTCCCGGCTAACGTCTTGCGTCCTGAAGTGGCATGGTTGGTGTCTGGGCATCAGCTTCAGCTTCGTGAGGATCAAAAGAGGTGAGAATAGAATACTCAAGTTGGATCGAATTCACCACCATCGCCTTAGTCCTACCTAGATGCATCCTCGTCACAACACCTTGTTAGAACAGCAACATCCCCTATCAGTGAGCGGCCGACAACAAGTGGTTTGTCGGCCCCATCCCACGTCGGCCCCATCTCACGTCGCCGTGTTTCTTTTGACCACACACCACTCGCCCGTCGTCTCTCTCTCTCTCCCTTTGCTCCCCCGTCTTGTCCTCTACAGTCTGCCGTCCGCCGCCTGCCGTCTGCCGTCTGCCGTCTGCCGTCTGCCGTCTTGCCCTCTCCCGCCTTCTACTTCACTTTTACCACCTCTCCTCCTTTGCCCAGGCATCAAAACAAGCAGTTACTCAGCCATTCCCGCGTTGAGCCGAGGCAGTTGCTGCTTACCAGTTGGCCCGCGTTGATGTCGGCCTCCCCCGGCCGTCGTCTTCCATGAATCAACCGGCCCTTAGCTCACCAGCCACCCGGTCACCGGCCCCTGTCCCACAGGTCTCGGTCTCATCCGCCTCCCCCGTCTCCCCCGCCCCCCCCGTTTCCTCCGTCCCATTGGCCTCGCCCCTCACCACACCGCCGCCGGCCACCCATGGCGCCCCCCCCGGCCTCGGCCAGGGCACCAAGCCCGGTCTGGATTCCAGCGGCGGCTCCGCCTACATTGACGCCGGCCTGAGAAGTCTTGATCACTGTACGCTGTTCTGCTCTGCTCATCCTGACCCTGCTCATCTCGCCCTCGGCCTCTACCTACCTGTACCCTCTCAGAGCTCTGTGGTTTGGGCCTGGTTGCGAACAGGGCCTTCTCCATGCCTGTCCGGCCAACTAATTCCTTCCTCCTTCCTCGTAGACAAGAGAGCGTTGCCTCGGTGGCGGTACGACTTGCGCCAACACCTGCTCCCTCTTCTGCGGTGGGAAACGCCCTACCTGGCTTACTTGCAGTCCGAGGCGCGCTCGCCCGCCCTCGATACCTACTTTGCGATTACCGCCAACCTTGGCACCCACACCTTCTTCATGGTCGGCCTGCCCGTCCTGTTCTGGTGCGGCTTTCCCTACTTTGGAAAGGGGTGCGTATATTCTTCCCCTCTCCTCTCTTTCCTTCCCACCAACCATACCACCCCTGTCTCCACCCATGTTGAGCCTTCGTTCTCGTAGCCTCGTTCACATTCTGGCCTCGGGCGTCTTCTTCTCCGGCTTCATCAAGGATTTGTTCTCGCTTCCGCGGCCCCTGTCCCCCCCTCTGCAGCGCATCACCATGTCCGGATCTGCCGCTCTCGAGTATGGCTTTCCCTCGACCCACTCGGCCAATGCAGTGTCCGTTGCTGTCTTTGGCCTGCTGGTCCTCCACAGCCAGCCCGACATGTCTCCCGCCTCGGCGATGACCCTCGAGCTTCTGGCCTACTTCTACGCGCTGTCCATCGTCGTCGGCCGTCTGTACTGTGGCATGCACGGTTTCTTGGACGTTGCTGTCGGCTCGTTGATGGGTGCTGTCATCTCACTTGTCGAGTTCTACTATGGCCCCCGCTTCGAGGCTTGGCTCTACTCGAGTGGCTATGAGGCCCCGCTGATAATGGCTCTCATCATCATTGTTCTCGTGCGCGTGCACCCCGAGCCCGCCGACGACTGTCCGTGCTTCGACGACAGTGTTGCCTTTGCCGGCGTCATGATCGGGCTGGAGCTTGGCCTGTGGCGCCTCGAGCGATCGCCACTGGGCTCTGTCTACATTGGACCCAATGCCACCTTCGATCTCGCAGCCCTAGGATGGGCCGTGGTGGTCGCGCGCATCGTGCTGGGCATCTGCATCGTCTTTGCGTGGCGCGAGGTCATGAAGGCGACCCTACTGCGCGTGCTGCCGCACGTGTTCCGTGTCATCGAGACACACGGCCTGTCGCTGCCGCGCCGCTTTTTCACGCCGGCCTCCGAGTACAAGAACGTGCCGCTGGGCCAGCGCGACGACAACGTGCTCCCCAGCGTGAGCGACATCCCAAAGTTGATGCGCAGCATCCGCGGGCCTGGGCGCGGTAGGTCTGTCAGCATTGGCCCGCAGAGCGCCGCGGACGCGTACGAGGCCCTGGCTTATCGCGAGCGCAGGCGCCGCGAGAGCGCCAGTAGCGACACTGCGGGACATGCAGTGCAGGCGCGGTCCAGCCTGGCGGGGAAAGGGCAGGCCGTGGCGGCGACGAGCGAGCACGATGCGGAGACTTGCGCGCAGGCATCCGGAGTGCAGGGTCCTCGCCTGGCTCAGTACGAGGGCATGGCGATGGCGATGACGGGCGTGGACAATGCGGCCAGAGTGTCGGGAGAGCAGGGTCTACAAGTCCAGCACGACCAGCGCCATCAGCAGGACCGGCAGGATCGGCAGGATCGGCAGGACCGGCAGGACCGGCAGGATCGGAAAGACCGACAGGACCAGCAGGATGAGAAGGACGAGAAGGAAATGTTTTCGCGGCTCGTCAGACCAAGGGTGCGCTACGATGTCGAGGTTGTCACCAAGCTGGTCGTGTACACAGGTTCGTCGGTATTTTTCCCCTGGCGATCGATCCGAGACTGTTTGCGGCGTGGATGGCGGGCCCCATGCTAACCCGAAGAGCAGGCATTTCTTGGTTAGCCGTGGACCTCACTCTTGTTGTTTTTGAATACGTGAAGCTGGGCGCTGCTCCTCTGGTGGCATTAAAGGGTGCTGCCCTTTGATCTCAGCCATTGGGTTGTCAGCCGGCGCACTACAACTTGACGTGTCTGGATTTTACCTCGGCTCCTTTTGATGTTTTTTTCTTCTTCTCCTTTCCCTTTTTCCTTTTCCTTTTCCTTTTCCTTTTCCTATCCTTCTATAACGCTCGGAAACAAACGTATGTGTCAGAGTGGCCACTCAGACAACTTACAGTGAGCGATGTGTACGAGTAAGTGCATCATTTGATAAATACTCTGAATATTACACAGTATTTGTGTATGAATGTAAAAGTATGTAATTGTAAGCGAACCGTCATGCCACTTTCCCTAGTCCTCAATGAGTTAGCTCGCCTCTTTCCTTCTTGGGTAAGCACGACCGAGGTCGCATAATCGAGGCAATCGGGGCGGATTTGAGCCCTTCAGCAAACAAATTTCTCTTCTTCGTTGTATGAGGTACGTGCGAATCTTGTCAAGTCAACCCACGTTATATCCAATTTCATTCGCCGTCCTGTCATCAATTGGATGTTTGCTCCTTCCAGACCAAACTGCGGATTGGCGCATCTATGTAGCGATACAGGTACATAGGTACATAGGTACATAGGTACATAGGTACATAGCAAGTGGCAGACACGCCCCCACTCCCTTTTGGGACGGCTCGGTTATGCATGACGAAATATGTCTGTGCATACTCCAGCATAGGATGCGGGTCATGGCAAGGGCCAGAAAACCATCCCGTTGAGAAGAAAGGAAATAAAAGAAAAGAATAAAAGAATCAAAGAAAGAATAAAAAGACGAAAAAAAAAACACCCCAAAAAAACCCCCTCCTCGAATCAGCTCACAATCGAGCATTATGGCCGCATCTTCCTGCAAATCCCCCATCTTCCTAACTCCCACAGCTCCACTTCCCCGCCCCCTGGTCGACCTGCGCCTTCCAGCCTCGAATCTGAGAGTGGTAATGGTAATTATTACTTGCTGAGTCTTTCCATCGCCGTACAGCATCCGCAGCGTCTGCGGCGCACTGCATCTCTGGTACCGTCGCCAAGCTGCCGCCGTGCGACAAGCTGTGACCTTCAAGATTGAATACGTCAACCACCATTTCGGCCTTCGCTTTGGCCTCGAGTCCTTGTGTGTCGCACTACGCTCACTAGCACACCACCACTGGCGACAATCCCGCAAAACCCGGCGACAAAGTCTGGCGGCAAATCCCACGCGACACACGCCGCACGCATGTAGCCCCCCGGCTGTACCAATGTCCACCGAGGCGAAGGCCATTGGCGTCGCCGCCATGTCCGAGGCCCGATCGACCGACATGGACGTCCGGGTCCAGACCGCTGCTGCCGCCAACCACGTCGCGGGCGCTCTGGGTCCAGAGCGCCCTCGCAGTCCACACGACGGCCATGTCACCCTCCGTCCCCATGTCCCCGCTGCCAATCCCCCCGACACCTCGCCGTCCTCGAAGACGCCACCCAGCTCATCCGGCCCCACAGGTCTTCATTCGCCGCCCGAGAGTAACAGTGCCGCGAACCTCGACAACTCCGACTCGGAGCTCAGCGACCTTGAAGATGTTGACGACACCCTAACAAGCTTGCATGGCGACAAACACGACCAGTCCCAGTCTTCGCCCAGTCCTCAATCCGCCCCCAATTCCGACCCCGGCTCCTCTCCGGACCCGCTTGAAGGCCTGGTCCCTGACCATTACTCCGGCACCGTGCCTGTCTTCAAGCCTACCATGGACCAGTTCCAGGATTTCGTACGCTTTGTACGTAGCCTGGCTCCTCCATCTCGTCTCGTCTCGTCATGTCTTGCCCAGCTGAGCTGTGCGCGCCGACATGCACGCCAAGATACACGCCTGCGTACATATCCCCTCCACTCCCTGTCATTCCCTCGTCTAATCGTCTGTCTCTAGATGGAAAAAGTCGATTCATACGGCATGAAGTCCGGCATCATCAAGATCATCCCTCCGGACGAGTGGAAACAGGCGTTGCCAGACTACGGTGACGCCGTCAAGCAGATCCGCGTTCGCGAGCCGATCAAGCAGGAGATCATGGGCTCCAACGGCACCTATCGCCAGGTCAACCTTGTCCACCAGCGCATTTACAACCTCCCCCAGTGGAGGCAGCTATGTGACCAGAGTGAGCACCAACCCCCGGCACGACGAGGGGAGCGCCGAGCGAATGCCGACAAGCAGAGACCCGCCACGCGAGCCCGCACGGCTGTGATGCCTACGTCGGGCGCTTCCAGGTCCACCCCGGCGCCCGGCAAGAAGCGCCGCGGTCGCCCACCACGGCGGCCCCTGAAGGTGATCAAGGATGAGCCCGAAGATGTGGACGACCAACCCATGACGCCTGTTTCTCCGGCCCCAGAAAAGGAAGAACCACCCTCCCTCACCCAGTCGGTCGAGCACGATCCAGGCCTCCCCGACGACGAGCAGGGGGGGCAGTGCGAAGACGCGGCCGACGCAGCC
>WXYE02043647.1:0-20024 GCA_011319275.2 Echinosphaeria canescens | reverse complement strand
GGGCCCGACGACAGCGTCGACACGCTGTTCCGCCGCGCCGACCAGGCGCTCTTCCGGGCAAAGCGCGAAGGCCGCAACCGCGATTGCGCCGTGGACGTGAGATCCATGAGACCGTGAATGGGCACTGGCGCACGAGCAAGCCGTTCCGGGCCGCAATGCCGATTCTCGACTCCGGATTTCAAAGCCCCGAACCCGAATGGCCTGCCTGGACCACGCTCCGTCGGTTCGCGGCCAGGCGTCCGTGTACACGATGATTTCCTCGAGCGAGTTTCCGGTCATCAGGGGAATGAGCTTCCTCGCGGGGTCGCCGAAGTAGCGCGCTTGCCAAAGCCGAGGGCCCGAGAGCCTCGGCGACCTCGTGGCTCCGTTCGCGCCGTGGATCAAGGCGCGAACTCGCGAAGAGTCAGCAGCGCAGGCCATCGTATTCGTTGCGGTCCCTTGGCTGAAGCTTCAACAGGCTCTCGAAGGCCTGCTGCGGATTGCCAAGGGCGTCGGCGCTTGGTACCCGTCTTGCTTCAGCCCATGCTCTTATCGGACCAGTGAGCAGAGCCGCGATGGCTTGCCCGATAACGTTGCAAGGGGTGCGCCGCAGTCATGACCACGACGCGAAAGCAAGGCCGGTTCCGGTCAGAGCCTTTGACCGGTATCCGGGCGAATAGGAAACCCAGTCCATGTCCAAGTCACCGTAGACGCCGGCAAGGACCAGCCAATTGCGAATTTCGGAGCTACCCGCCTGAAGCCGCCTCGGATCAAGGTTGCGCAGATAACCCAGATCCTTGCTCCGCAAGGCTTCGATCACCGCCAAGTCCAGATCTTCCTCGACCTGAAAGTGACTGAGCCCACCGGAAGCCATGAAACCTATTCTCAAGTCCTTCGGGTAGGCTAGCAACAGTTCGCGAATGGCCAGCCCCAGTTCGACACAACGTCGAGGCAAAGTCGGGTTGGGACCGTAATGGGTGTTCAGGAAAATCGGCACGATGGGCGTGGCGGTGCCTTCCAGATATGTCTTCTGAATGAACGAGTAGGCGTGACCCACGAACTTCCCGGCGTCGATGCCGGCGAGCGTGGCGATGTCGAAATCATGATCGAGCAGCCCGCGGATGAGATGGAGGGCCAGCGCGCTGTCCACGGGGTAACGAACGCCTTCGACGTCTTCGAGCCGGCCGTTCTGTGCGATCTTGAACCACGCGTCAGCGGGCAGCTCGCGCTTCTTGCCATTCGGAATGTCGTCGCCGTGATAGATCGCGATCGGCGGCTGAAGGTTCTTGCTGAACAACTCGTACTGGTCGTCGCCACAGATGAGCATGACGTCGAGCTTTGCGGCATGCACCTTATGGCGCAGTTGTCGCATGGCTGCGTGAACTTGATCGAAACGCTCCGCGATCGCGGCGTCGGAACTCAGTTCAGCAGCGTTGAGCGGGGCAAGCGCCAGCAACTCGTTGTAGGTGACGGGTCGGCCCTGGCGATCATGGAAGCTGCTCCGCGAGTCGGCAACCCTGAAGTTGCGCTGCCAGTCGACCAGGGTGGCAGTCAGCATGACGCTGTGCGACGAGGCAAAGCAACCCGCAATCTCAGCCAAGGTCGCTACTCACGGTATCTGTAGGGTGCATGTAGTTCTTCTTCATCTACGTCGTCATGACGGTCGTGCTTTGCGAGCACTGCGGAGATGGCCTGCGACCATGCGTTGTCTTCGGCTCGGGGCAGCCACGCGCTCGCGCCCGCCATGCATTGGTACGCACGAGGCCGCCTTGTCGGGGAGCCGGAGTCGTCCGACTCCACGCAGAAACGGCACATGGTCAGTGGATCATTGCGTAAGGAAGCCACACGGCGATGGTCGGGAACGCGATCATCAGCGCAAGCTTGATCAGGTCGGCAACGACGAACGGTGTGACACCCTTGTAGATGGTCCACAGCGACACGTCGGGCGTGATGCCTTTGAGCACGAACACGTTGAGGCCGAAGGGCGGATGGATCATGCCGGTCTCGACAATGCACAGCATGACCACGCCCCACCAGATCACGTCATAGCCCAGGCTCTGGATCAGCGGCGTAATGATGGGGACCGTGATGATCATGATGGCCATCGATTCCATCAGCATGCCGAGCAGCAGATATCCGCCGACGATCATGCTCATCAGGAGCGCCGGCGCCATCTTGAGCGCACCGATGCTGGCAACGATCGAATCGGCCACTGCGGAAATGCTGATGGAGAACGAGAAGATCATGGCGCCCATCAACAACGCATAGACCATGGCCGTGGTTCCGGTCGTCTCGGTCATCACGTCCATGAATGCCTTGCGATTCAGCTTGCCGCGCCACACGACCGCTGCAAACGCGCCGATGGCGCCCACGGCCGCCGACTGGGTGTCGTTGAAGATGCCGCAATACAGCCCGCCCATGACACCGAAGACGAGCAGGAAGACGGGGATGCACTTCTTGAGCGACGCGGTCAGCTGGACGGAGTCGATGGTGCCTGAGGCCGGGGGAGCGGAGTTGCGAGCAACACGGACATAGACGAAGATCACGGCGAGGTACAGCAGCACGGCCAGAATGGCGGGCCCGACCGACGCCATGAACAGCTTGCCGATCGAGGCTTCAGTCAGGATCGCGAAGATGATCAGCGGCGCAGACCCGGGCGGCACCAATGGTCCGAGTGTTCCGCCGGCTGCACAGACGCCGGTAGCCAATGCTGGCGAGTAGCCTCTGCGGCGCATCTCGGGAATGGCTACACGGCCCACGGTGGCTGCTGTGGCGAGTGACGACCCCGTCAGCGCGCCGAAGCCAGCGCAACTCCCGATCGTTGCAATGGCGAGGCCACCGCGAAAGCGGCCGAACACCACGTGAGACAGCTCATAGATGTCGTCCGCCATCCCCGACGCTGCGGCGAAGCTGCCCATCATCAGGAACAGAGGCAGCGTGGCGATCTGGCTGTTCGTCAGAAGGCCATAGGCTTCTGCAGCGAATGCTTTCATGGCGGGGTCCACGCCGATCAGCAGCGAGCATCCGCAAATGCCTACCATGGCGCTTACTGCCGCGAGCGGAATCTGGCCGAGCATGAGTATCCACAGTGCGGCCAGCATGAGCGCCATCGCGATGTACGGCTGGTCACGCGCCCAGTTCGAGGCACCCTGGAAGTCCAGGAAGAGGTACGCCATCGCGCCGAACACGACAGCGATCATCAGCGAAGCGATCAACGTGGCAACGGGATAGGTCACGGCGCCCGGGTCTTTTCTGAACTGCCACGCGCATCGAAGCGCCGCGATCGAGAGGCAGCCTTGCGTGACGACACCCACGGCCAAGATCGCCGTGGCGACGAACAGAAAAGGCGCGACGGGCCAGCCCAGCAACACGGTCGTGCGGCTCTCGGCCCGCAGGACCATCGCATACTTGAAGAGCTCGTTGGTCAGCAACACGAAGAAGAGCAGCAGCAGAACCGAGCCTGTGGCTTCCAGCCAGATGGCAAGGCGCCCGTTGATCCACTTTGCGAAGATGTCGATCTTGAGGTTCACGCCCATCACGAGGCCGGCCGGGATGCAGGCGGCAATGGCGACGGCAAACGCCATCGACGTGACTTCGTTGAGCGCCACGATGCCCGCATGAAAGAGACTCTGCAGAATCACGTCGACCACCGTGATGGTGGCAACGATCAGCATGCCGGTGACACCTACCACCGCGAGGACGCGGGACACGACCACGAGGAATGCATGGACGCGTTCGAGGCCGCGCTCGATCCTGCCCGGGCTTGCATCGGGAAGCGCGAACGCGGCGCTCACGCCCTCGGTTGAGGCTGTCATCTAATCGTGTCTCCGGTGTCCTGCCGCATCCTGCAGGTTGACTAGTGGGAAGCGATCCTGTCGATCAGGCTGCCTTCTTTCTCTCGCTCTCGACCTGGGCGACGATCTCCCGATACTTCGCCAGCACCTTCTCGCCGTTGGGCCGTCCCTTGGCCCACGCATCGACGACCGGTTCGATCTTTCTGCGAAGCTCTTCCTTCTGGTCCGGTGTCGGATCAACAATCGTGTGCTTGCCGGCTGCAATGAGGCGCTGCTTTTGAATCGTTTCCTGGTTGTCCCAGGACTTGCCGTGTCGCCTCGACTGAACTTCGCCCGATGCATCGGTCAGCACCTTGCGGGCCTGCGGCGTCAGCGCTTCGAACTTCTTGCGCGACATGAAGAACATATGGGTCGACGATCCGAACGGTGCGTCGACGTGATACGTGGTGACTTCCTGCAACCGGTAGTTGTTGAAACCTGACCAGGCAGTCATCGTCATGTCGATGTTGCCTCGTTGAAGCGACTCGTACTGCTGCTCGGGACCCACCGACACCGGCGTGCCCTTGAACTTCTCGACCACCTGAACCAGCGTCCGATTGAAGACGTTGACCTTCAGGGATTCGAGATCGACCATCGACTTCGGTGCCTTCGCGAAGTGCATCTTGTTCTGTGCCGACACCATCAGCCAGAGCGGCGCTACGTCCTGATACTCGCTGTCGAGCATGCCGGTCTGATACAGCCGCCACAGTGCCACCGACGAAACCTCGGTGCTGTCGGTGATGAAGGGCAGGCCACCTACTTCCGACAGCGGAAACTTGCCTCCGAGCAGAGGTTGCAGACTCCACGCGATCTGCACGACATCGCTCAGAACGCGGTCATACGAGTTGGCCATCGTGGCGATGTTCGGCCCGTCCCGACGCGTGACCTGAACCAGGCCCTTGCCCTTGGTGGCGATCTCGTCCAGCCACGGATTCAGGTACTCGTCCGACTGCGACGAGGCGGCGCCCGCCGGCATCGTGGTGGCAAAGGTCAGCCGCGGCTCCTGCTGCGCAAATGCCAGCGAGCCGCTTGAGGCGAGCACGATGCTGCCCGCGCCTGCGACGAAATTCCTGCGGTCGATATTGTTCACCGTCGTCTCCGATCCTTGTTATGCAATTCCGGTGCGACCGGTGTTCAGGCTGCGGTTACCGTATAGACCACCGGAAACTCGAGTGGCAGCCGCGACCACTCGCCGTTGATGGAATCGGCGTAATACACGGCGCCCGCTCGTTGCTCCAATGGCAACACCTTGGTACCTTCACCGCCAACGCCTATATACGTGCGGCCGCCACCAGTCAATTCCGTGTCGATGGCATCCACCATGATCGGAAATGGATCGGGCAAACCGTTTTCCAGTCGTTGCCAGGATTCGCCACGGTCTGCGCTTGCCAGAAGATGCGCGTCGGCGCCTTCGGGCCGACGCCAGCTTGGAGGAGTTCCCCGCGCGGCGGCGGCAATCAGCAAGGAATCGTTTCCAGGATGCTGATGAATGGGTACCGCGTGGTTGCGCCCAAGATTCGAACTGATGGATTTCCAGGTTTCGCCAGCATCTTCGCTGCGATAGAACGCGTGTCCGAACGGTTCCGGGGGCGGATGTTCGCCGCCAATCGGGCCGCCGCCGCCCGTTGACGCGAACAGGATATTGGGATCGAGTTTGTCCTGCACGATGGCGTGCACGTCGGGATCGAGGCTGTCTTTAATGTCGCGCCAACTGTCGCCGCCATCTTCGCTGACAATGATTCCACCGATCTGCACGGCAGCATATATTCGTTGCGAGGAGCGGCGATCAACAAGAATCTGGCGGATGTGTGAAGGTATCGTGGGAATGTGATATTGCCACTCACGTTGTTTCGCGAGTTCGGCAACGGATTTACATTCTGTCCAGCTGATTCCAGCGTCGCTACTCTTGAAAATGGCTGCGGGCTCGCAACCGACGAATATGATGGCCGGATCGCTCGGTGAGATGGCGATGCACCGAATCCCTTTGGGCAGCACGCCATTACCGACTGAAACTGCCTCACCGGATTGCGGATCGACCCGAAACAGACCTCCTTGCCGCGTGCCTATCAGCAATGACAACCGTCCTGAGTGGCCCCCGCCGGTGCGCACGACAGAGCCGATCTCGTACTCTGCAAGCAACGACCGATCACGTTTCCATGTTCCGTCTGCCTGCTGCGCAGCCAGGTGCAAACCTTGTTCAGTACCGACGAAAACTCTTCTCATGGACTTCCCCAAGCTCGGATTGAGATTGTCTGAGACACTGTATTGTCTGACATCATGGTCTGTCAATCGAGTCTGGCAAGTGAAAACCCTCTCTCTGCCGATCGAGCGTGCAACCAGACCCGGACAGTGGTGTGTAATGCCGGATAATGCGGACGACTACGGGTAGAAAATGAGTACTGACCAAGCCAGAAGTGCGCAATCGAAAGCGGTTTCGATTGCCAATGGGTACATCGCGAAACCTGCTTCAGCGAGCGGAGAAGGTATGCGCGCGAACAAGGCATCCATCGTCGAGCAGACCGTCGAGGCCATTCGGAATGAAATCAAGATGGGCCGACTAGCGCCCGGACAAAGATTGGTGGAAAGCGAGTTATGCGTGGCAGTAGGAGCCAGCCGGGCGTCCGTCAGGGAGGCCCTGGGTCGTCTTGAATCTGACGGGCTTGTCGAAATCGAACATCAAAAGGGCGCGCGAGTTCGCCGCTTGACCAGTCAGGATGTCAGAAATATCTATCAGATCCGGGAAGCCCTTGAGGGTGTTGCAGCCCGAGTGGCGGCGCGGAATATCGGCAAAGGATCCTATCGAGCACGTTTCAAGGCTTTGGAGGAAAAGTTCAGCGACGAAGCCAACGGCAGCGCGTCGCTTTATCTTGAATATAACGAGGAGTTTCATCGCCTGATTGTCGAGATGAGCGAGAACAGTCGGCTTATCAGAATGGTCGAGCAGTTGCAACATTCCGCGTTTCTCGTGCTGATTCAGGTGCTTTCAACTCCGCAGGCCGTCAAGCGTGCACATGACGAACATGCCCCTATCGTCGAGGCCATTCTGAAGGGCGACGAGGATGGCGCGGAAAATGCAATGCGTGCTCATATCCGGGGCACCGGAGAAAATCTCATCGGCCGCATCGTGACATTCCTGAAATAGGCCGACTCAAACGCCTGATTGATTCACCCCCGGCAGCACCTTGCGGTGCTGCTCGGTATGTTCGATCCACGAAGCGTCCGCCGGAATCATGGCCGCGGCGCCTCTGACCTGATAAGCCTGCGGAGTATCGGCAGCGGGTGCGGGCTTGCTGCCTTCGCAGAATTCCTTGATGCTTTGCAGCAGCCGCTTGCGCAGGCGAACGATTCCGATGTCCGACTGCAGCAGGTGCTCTTCCTCGCGCCGCGTGATGCGCCCCATGCTTTCCTGCAACGCCGCATCCTGTGCCCAGAACTCCTTGATGCCCGAGAAGTAGCTCGTCTTCTGCAACTGTCGATCCATCATGAAGTCGTTTTCCAAACGGGCCTTGGGCATCCACGCGCCGAACGCTTCGTTTGTCGGTGGCAGGAAATTCGCGTCGCCGACATAACCTGCGCCTGTCCCTTCGTGCATGCGCTCGATCACTTCGCTTGAAAGCGCATCGAGTGGATGGAAGGTGACGCTGAACATCAGGACGGTTTCATCGTCAACGGGCACCCAGGCGCGCATGTGGCGCGTCGGGTTCGCGCCGTAGGGCCCCGTCATGACCCAGTGCGGAAACAGGAACTGCGAGATCCGCCAGTACTCCTGGTCCGACTCGGCGCTTCTTCCGGCGCCGATGAGCACGCCGTAAGGCATGTCGAACGCCGCCAGTTTCGGATGCAGATCCTTGGCCCGGATCTTGTCTACCGATTCGAACCGCGTCAGCCGTCCATTGGTGTCGAGCCGGCGATGAGTGAATCCGACGTGGCTCTGGTCGATGTCGCCCTCAAGCGCCTGCAGCCAGTTGCATTGCTGAAGTCGCTTCGACGCAAAGAGTTGATCGGGCCTCAGGTTCAGGAACTCGAGGCCCGGTAATGGCGGTGGCGTTTCCTTGCTTCCCATGTAGATCCAGATCGCGCCGCCGGCTTCATGCGTGCGATAGGCCTTCTGCCGAATGCGTTCCTTGACCTTGGCCGGCGGCGGCTCGTTCGGCATCTCGACGCACCTGCCATCCACGTCGAACTTCCAGCCATGGTAAGGGCAGCGAATGCCGCCCTCTTCGTTTCGGCCGTAGAACAGCGAGGCGCGCCGATGGGCGCAGTGCTCGCCGACGATGCCGACCCGACCCGCGGTGTCGCGGAACGCGATCAGCTCTTCGCCGAGCACGCGTATGCGAAGTTGCGTGCCATCGGGTTCAAGCAGTTCGGAAGTCAGCAGGACCGGATGCCAGTACTCGCGAAACAGCATGCCCAGCGGAGCGTCCGGCCCCACGCGGGTCAGCAGTTCGTTGTCCTCGGTTGTCATCATGCAGCGGTTCTCCGGATGTGCGCTACGGCTGTCGTCATGACAGCCATCAAAGGTCGAGGCTCGCTCGCGCGAAGATGATCTCGAGAGGCACGACTCCATCGGTCAGTCCTTGCTCGTGCAGCCAGGTCGCGATCGATTCGAGCTCGACGCGAGCCCCGGCAATGCCATAAGGCGCAGGATCGTTCTTCAGCGCAGCAACCGCGTCGGCGTTCAGGATGCCCGTGTCCATCAGGGGCTGCAACGTGGCACGGCACGCGCGCAAGGCTTCGTTGCGTGCTTCCATGAACGCCGTATACAGGTTGAGCGCAAGCCAGGGGTGCTTCTCGAGCAGCGAGGTGCGAACCACGACGGTATGGTTGATCGGGTACATCCCCGTCTTGCGGAAGTAGCGTCCGCCTTCGCCTTCGCGGTCCTTGAACAGATACCGGACGGCGCCGTTGGCCGTGATGTCGGCCCGGCTGCGATCCACCAGGTTGTCCGATCTGATATAGAGCAGAGTGGCGTCCAGCGTGCCGTCCAGCAGCTTGGCGCCGATGCTCGAGCTGGCCGGGATCTGCGTGATGCGCACGCCGGCCGGTGGTACAAAGCCGGTGGCCGCGCCGTGGCTCTTGTCGGCGTTGCGTTCCATGTGCCAGTCGATGTCTTTCGCGTGTACGCCGAACTCGTGCTCAAGAATGCCGCGACACCATACGGCGGCGGTCTGCTGGTACTCGGGAACGCCGACGCGCTTGCCGCGAAGGTCGATTGGCGCTTCGATCCCCGCATCCGCACGTACCAGCATGTGCGTATGAAAGAAGCGCCTCATCGTGAAGACAGGCAGGGCGGTCCACGTCTGATCGCCCCGCGACCTTGCGATGAACAGCGAGGCCAGCGACATTTCGGACACGTCGAAATCGGCGAAGCGAAGCTGGCGCCAATACATCTCCGACGCATGAAGCACCGACGGCACCAGTGAGACGCCCTGGGCTTCGACGGTTCCCTCGAGCAAGGCCCGGCTGAAATCGTTGCGGGTCAGTGCAATGCTGAGTTCGAGTCGGTTCATGTCGGTTCGATCGCGTCCAGTCGGATCTCTCGGCGTTCGGCCGCAGAGCGCATGAGCGCCAGCACGGCCTGCATGGTTTGCAGGCCCCAGGCAGCGTCCTGCAACGGCTTCCTGCCGAGTACGACCGCGTCGTGGAAGTCGTCCGCCACGGCATCGCGGTCGGGCACTGAACGGCCTTGCGGAAGCGCGTGCTCCTGCACTCCCTCATCGCCGTAGACGATGATGCCGCCCGGTGACACGCGCATGTCGGCTTTCTCGCAACTGACGATCAGCATGCCGAAGTGCGGCTGATGGACAGGCTGGTCAGTCTGTTTCCTGATTCCTTCGCCTGCAAAGCCGCGCATGGTGCGCGCCCGCGACTCCGATACGTTGCCAAGGGCAGCCAGTTTGCGTCTTGCCTGACCGTGCGACGGGCTCTTGAGGCGGCCTCCGTGACCGACCCACGAACACAGTTCGTCCGAGTCGAAGTGATCGTAGCCACTGTAGGTCAGCGATGCGGCCACGCCGCTTTCGAACTCGACGAATGCCGTCATCGCGCCTTCGGTGGGCCGAGCCTGGTCCCAGGCGCCCGTCGTTGCACGAACACTTCGAATCGGCTCGCGCGCCAGCACGCGAGCCATCTCCAGCTGATGCGGCACCTGGTTGAACATGATGCCGCCGCCCAACGCGGTGTCGAGCTCCTCCGGCCGACGAGGTCGATAGAGAAAGTCGGTATAGGCCACGCCATGCATCATGCGGAGCGAGCCAACCCGGCCGGACTCGATGATCTCGCGCATGCCGCGTATCGCGCGATCGAAGCCGTGGGTGTGTCCGACAAGCGTGACCACGCCGGCCCTGGTGGTGGCCAGGGCGATGCGTTCGCAATCGCCCAGAGTCAGTGCGAGCGGCTTCTCGATGATCATGTGCTTGCCGAACGATGCTGCCGCAAGGGCATGCTCGACATGGAACTGGTGCGGGCTCGCGATGTACACGGCATCAATGCCGCCCTGCTCCAGCAACTCGCCAGCATCACGGAACGTCACGCCTCCGAACACTTCCTCGAATCGCGCGCGAGCGGTGTCATCAGGGTCCGCAGCGGCGACGATGTCGATGCCGGGATGCGCGGCAAGACCCGGGAGCATGGCACCTGCAGCCCGTCCGAGACCGATCACGCCAAGGCGAATACGCTCGGCGGCGAAGCGCTCGTGGAGCGGATTCAAGACATTCCTTTCAACACCGGCAAGATCATTCCTCGACGCCTCCGGATGGCCAGGCTGCCAACTGCCATAAGTGTCTGACAATATCGTTTGAATATCATGTCTGTCAATAGGAGCTTGCAGCGATGACAGCGCGGCATTGCGCCGCCTAATCTTCGGCACGTTGCGCGGGCCTCATTCGCGCATTGAGTACGTGAGGAAGAATGCAGATCACACTCGACGACTTGACTCGCACCGGCCCGGGCACGATCGCCGGCCGGTACCTCCGTTCGTTCTGGCAGCCGGTCATGCGTGCAGAAGATCTGCCGGCGGGCAGGGCACTGCCGCTGAAGATTCTGGGCGAAGACTTCACCATCTACCGCGGCACTGGCGGTGACGCACACGTGATGGCGCCGCGTTGCCCGCACCGGCTGACGCGCCTGCACATGGGCTGGGTCGAAGGCGACACCATCCGCTGCCTCTATCACGGCTGGCAGTACGACGGCTCGGGGCAGTGCGTGTATCAGCCCGGCGAGCGCGAGGCGTTCACCAGGGGAACGAAGGTCGCCGCCTATCCGACAGCCGAGTATCTCGGTCTCGTCTGGGCCTGGCTCGGCGAAGGCGACGCCCCGCCCATGCGCAGGTATCCCGATTTCGAGCGTAGCGGCACGTTGTCGGTCGGTGTGCCCGAACGCTGGCCCTGCAACTACTTCAACCGCCTCGACAACGGACCCGATCTGCTGCACGTGCTCTTCACACACAAGGAGACGATGAGTCGCGAGGCGAGCATCGCGCCCAAGGGCATCGAAGGCGAAGTCAACGTTCCGGAGTTCAGATTCGTCGAGACGGAGTTCGGCATCGAGACGACGATGTCGGGCGCCACGGGCGCAGCGTCGTACTTCCACTTCCTGATGCCAAACACCAACGCGATCGCGGCTCACACGGGCCGCGTCGAAGGGTATCGCGACGGCAGCCGCCACTGGCGTGCCGAGATGTTCATTCGCGTGCCGGTCGATGACGAAAATTCCATCAGCTTTCCGCTCATGCTGGTCGACGTCCATGGGGAAGAAGCGGACCGGTTCATCGCGACGCGCAATCGCGCGCGGTCCGAGCTCGACCCCGAACGGCTCATCGCCGAGAACGCCAGGGCCGTGCTGGACGGTCGCATGAAGATCGGCGACATGGACACGCGCATGAGCAGCTACTACTCGTTCCTTGTCGAGGACTACGCGTGCCAGGTGGGTCAGGGGCCCATAGCCGATCGCGACCATGAGCGGCTTGGCGTGGGCGACCAGGGCCTCGTGCTGTTGCGAAAGCTCTGGCTGCGCGAACTGACGGCATTTGCCGAAGGACGGCCCACGAAGAAATGGGTCGTGCCCGCCGGCCTGGCCGACCGCACCCAGCCTCAGCCTTCTCATGCACACGCCGGGGAACACATGACCAGCAGCAAGGAATCAGTTCAATGACCTCGAAATCGAAAGTAGCCGTACTGGTCGAGTCCCGCAAGATCGAGATCGACGCATACCCGATCCCCGACATCGGCGACGACGCGGCTCTGCTGAGGGTCGAGCAGGCCGGCCTGTGCGGCACCGACTACAAGCTCTATGCAGGTGGCCTGGCGCGCAAGTACCCGATCATCCCGGGCCATGAGATCCTCGGCCACATCGAACGCATCGGCCCCGAAATGGCGCGGCTGCACGATCTCAAGGTCGGCGACCGTGTCGTTGTCGAAGCGTCCATCCCCTGCGGCCACTGCCGCATGTGCAACAAGGGCGAGTACCGCTTGTGCGTCACGGGCAGGTTCTACGGTTTCACCGAATGCTCGACGGCCCCTTATCTCTGGGGCGCCTTCTCCGAAGTCATGTACGTCGCCCCTGGTTCGTTCATCACGAAGATTTCCAATGACATCAGCCCCCATGCCGCGACCGTCGCCGCATCTACCCTCGGCAACGGCATCCGCTGGATGCGATCGGTCGGCGATGCCGAGATAGGCAAGGCGGTGGTGATACAAGGCGTGGGCGCACAAGGACTCTGTGCGGTGATTGCCGCCAAGGAGTCGGGGGCCTATCCGATCATCGTGACGGGCATCAGCGCCGACGCTTCGCGGCTTGCCTTTGCCAAGGAGCTTGGCGCAGACATCTGCATCGACGTGCAGAAGGAAGACCCCATCGAGGTCGTGACGAAAGCGACTGGCGGAGACCTCGCGGCGACCGTACTCGACGTGACCGGCAACCCTGAAGCCATCTCGCTGGCCGTCAGGCTGGTGCAGACGCAAGGGACCATCGTCTGCGCGAGTTCCATCTCGGGCAATCGCCTGTCGTCCATCAACACCAACGATCTGGTACGCAAGGAAGTGCGCTTCCAGGGCGTGTGGACGCACTCGATGGAGAACACGAGGCAGGCGCTTCGCGTTGCCGAGTCAGGCAAGTACCCGCTCGAAAAGTTCATCTCGCACGAGTTCACGCTGGAAGAAGCCGACAAGGCGGTCCGCAGCATCGGTCGCGAGGTCAGCGACATCGATCCGATCAAGGTCGCGATCACGTTCTGAGCAGGACCACATGCGCCTTTGCCGTTTCAACAAGGATCGTCTGGGTGTCGTCATCGGCACGATGGTGCACGACGTCTCCGCGGTCCAGGACCGGATCAGGAGCGAAGCTCGCTACGACATGGTGGGCGACGCAGTCATCGCCGCGCTGCCGCAATGGCGCGCGCACATCGAAGCAGAGGCAGCGAGTGCCCCCGCGACGTCGCTGTCCTCGGTGGCGCTGTTGCCACCCGTGGCGCGCCCGTCGAAAGTGATCGCCGCGCCTACGAACTATCTTGATCACATTGCCGAGATGGAGGCGCGCTCGAACGGGCAGACGTCGGCCCCGCGCTTCATCGAGGTGGCCGGCCTTTTCCTGAAAGCCAACTCGTCGATTGTCGGCGCGTCCGGCTCGATCCCGCTGCGGTTTCCGACCCGCCTCAACGAGCACGAGTGCGAGATGGTGATGATCATCGGCAAGGCGGGCAGCGACATCAGCCAGGCCGATGCGCTCGACCACGTGGCAGGCTTCTGCATGGGACTCGACATGACGGTGCGCGGCAAGGAAGACCGCAGCTTCCGCAAGTCCCCCGACGGCTACTCGCCCGTCGGGCCATGGATGGTCACGGCCGACGAGATCGCAGATCCGGACAACATCGACATCGAACTCACGGTAAACGGCGTGACAAGGCAGAAGGCCAACACGAGCAGCCTGATCTTCGGGTGCCGCAAGCTCATCGAGTTCGCCTCGGCCTACTACACGCTGCAGCCCGGTGACTACCTGTTCACCGGTACCCCGCAGGGTGTGGGTCCTGTTGCTCCCGGCGACTGGCTCTGCGCCTCCAGTCCGTCGATCGGCGAGTTGCGGATTCAGGTGTCGGCCCGCGGGTCGGTGTGAGCGGACTCTCGCCAGCATGACAAGCGTCCTTCCCGTCATTGCCACCGTCACGGGCGACCCGGCCGGCATCGGCCCTGAAGTGTGCGTCAAGGCGCTGGCGTCGGGCCAGCTGGACGCCATCTGCCAGCCGGTGCTCGTCGGCGACACGGAAGTCGTCAGGCGGGCCGCCGAGTTGAGCCGAGTCGACCGTCCGGTCGTCCGCATCCTCGAGAAGGACCTGGCGAGCCTTCGGCCGGGTGTCATCGCCGTACTTGATCCCGACGGGTTCGACGTGGTCAGCATGCGATACGGGCAGGCCTCGAAGGCAAGCGGGCAGTCGGTGCTTGACGCCATGGATATGGCAGACAAGCTGGGCAGAAGCGGGGCAGTCACCGGAGTCGTGCTGGGTCCGATCAACACCGACTCGATGAAGGCAACCGGACGTATCAATGACATCGACGAACTCCAACCCGCCGGCACCTTCATGTTGCGCCTGACCGGCAGGCTTCGCGTGGTGCCGCTGTCCGAGCATGTGCCGCTCGCACAGGCGATCGCCGACGTCACGCCCGAGCGCGTGCTGACCGTTGTTCGCCTGCTGGACAGGACACTGAAGTCGTGGGGCTTCGACACTCCCCGCATCGGGGTGGCAGGCATCAACCCTCATGCCATGTTCGAAGACGACCGCATCCGTGTGTTGCCCGCGATCAGCATGGCAAGGAACGAAGGCATCGATGCCCACGGCCCGGTCGGTCCCGACTCCGTTTTCAGGCAGGCCATCGAAGGCAGATACGACGCCGTCGTGACCATGTTCCACGATCAGGGCCAGATAGTGGTCAAGACGGTCGGCTTCGAAGGAGCCTGCACCGTGTACATAGGCATGTCTCATGTGATGCTGAACGTCCCGCATGGCACCGCATACGACATTGCAGGCACCGGCGTCGCGCAGCACTACAGCATGCTTTCCGCCATGAAGACAGCCGCGGCTCTCGCCGCTGGCAAGGCTGGCAACAGTCCGTCGCTCCACGTTGCGCAATGAAGGAACTTTGATGAGTCTATGGCTCGACTTTCTTGGCTGCGAAGTCCGCTTCGTGGACCTTCCGACCTTCGGAAGTACGCGCATGGTCGAGGCCGGCAAGGGAAATGGGGACGTCATCATCTTCCAGCATGGACTCAACGGACACCTCGAGGCCTATGCGAAGAACCTCGCGGCCTTGTCGAAGGACTTTCATGTCATTGCCTTCGACTACGCAGGCCATGGACTGACCGACAAGAAGGTGCCTGCCTTCAACCCGAGCGTGTTCGCCGACCATCTTGGCGAACTGATGAACACGCTGCGCATCGACAAGGCGCATCTGTCCGGCGAATCGCTGGGCGGATGGGTCTCGGGATTGTTTGCCGCGCGTCATCCGGAGCGCGTGCGACGACTCATGCTGAACACCGCCGGCGGCATTCCGATCATCTCGGCCAAGGGCAGGCAGGACGTTCAGAACTTCATGGCACTGAACAGGCGCAACGTGGACGCCGTGCCCACGCGCGAGTCGGTGACTGCGCGCATGCAGTGGCTCATGCACCCTGCCAACCATCACCTGCTGACGGACGAGCTGATCGACGCGCGGCTCGGCATCTATCTCAGGCCGGACACGCGCGCCGTTGCGCCGCTCATCAATGCAGTGATCGAGCATCACGACGAGTTTCTGATTCCGCTCGAAAAGCTCGAGTGCGAGACGCTGTTCCTGTGGACCGCGGACAACCCCATTCACGACCTGGAAGCGGCGCATGCCGCAGCCGCCAAGGTAGCGCGCAGCCAGTTCCACGTGATGAAGGCGAACGCGGCCCACTGGCCACAGTACGAAGCAGCCGACGAGTTCAACAAGGTCACGACGAGCTTTTTCAAGCACGGCACCTTGCCGGTCTGAAGAAGGCGAGGAAGCAAAACACGATGTGGAGCGATGATGAACCTGCGTGACAACACTGCGTTCGTGCCGCACGAGATGCATGACGATTTTTCAGGGCTGGTGCAGCGCGACCGCGTGCACGGGTCGATCTACACGAGCGCGGCCGTGTTCAACGCCGAAATGGAGAACATCTTCCACAAGGCGTGGCTTTGCGTGGGGCATGAAGGCGAGGTGCCCGACGTCGGCGACTTCCGTGCCACGAGGCTCGGAACCCAACAGGTGCTGATGGTCCGCGGGTCCGACGGCAACGTGCGAGTGCTCATGAACCGCTGCCGGCACCGAGGTGTCACGGTCACCGAGGAGGAGCGCGGCAACCAGCGGCGCTTCACGTGCCCGTATCACGGCTGGGTGTACGAGAACACCGGAACACTGGTCTCTGTTCCCGACCCGGACGGGTACGGGAAGATGGACATGAGTGCCTTCTCGTTGACACCCGCGCCGCGTCAGGACAGCTATCGCGGTTTTGTCTTCGCCAGCCTGAGCGCCACCGGTGTCTCGCTGCGCGAGCACCTGGGCAACGCGGCGCGCTACATGGACCTGTTCCTGGACGTGTCGCCCACGGGCGAGATCGATGTGCGCGCCGGCGCCAACAAGACGACCTTCCGCGCAAACTGGAAGTTCGTGGGAATGGACGGCTATCACCCCAACTACGTGCACAAGACGGTGTTCGACGCGCGCAAACGCAAGAACCCCAAGGGCATGACCGAGTCGGCCCACGGCAGTGCGTTCGCGGATGAGTCCATCAATCTCACCCGTGACCTCGGCAATGGCCACGCCATGCTCGACGTCTACCCGTTGCGCAGCGCGAGCTATCAGTCCTATCTGGCAAACATGCGCAAGACGCCCGGCTTCGACGGCTATTACCGATCGCTTGTCGAAGCCCATGGGCAGGAGCGTGCAGATGAAGTGCTCGTGTGGGCCGGCGATCCGCACCTCGGCATCTTCCCCAATCTTCAGCTCATCAACAGCCAGATCCGCCTGATCCGTCCGGTTGCGGCCGACCAGACCGAAGTGATGATGTTCCCGGCCTTGCTGAAGGGCGTGCCGGCGGTCATCAACGTGCTGCGTCTGCGTAACCACGAGGCGTTCTATGGCCCCGCGAGCCAGGGCTCGCCGGATGACGCAGAAGTGTTCGAGCGCAATCAGGCGGGACTGTCCGCCAAGGTCGATCCCTGGGTTCTGCTGGCACGTGGACTCGAGCGCGAACGCGTCGATCCGGACGGCTCGATCGTCGGCCGCATCACCGACGAGACGACGCAGCGCGGGCAATTGAAGCAATGGAAGAAGATGATGGGAGATGTAGTGTGAACACCGTGCAATCGATACCCGCCAATGGCTCGATCGACGCCCCGGTTGGCAAGCAAGGCGCTGTCACGCTCGAGCAGGTCCAGAGCCTGCTGTATCACGAGGCCGACTGCGCCGACGAGCATCGCTTCGACGACTGGCTCGGGTTATGGGACAGCGAAGGCGACCTCGTGTACTGGGTACCCTGTGGCTCCGACGACATCGATCCGCACAAGCACGTCTCGATCGTCTACGACAACCGCTCGGCGCTCGACGACCGCGTGTTCCGCCTGAAGAGCTTCAGTGCACATGCGGCAAGGCCACGGTCGCGCATGCGCCGGGTCGTCTCGAACATCGTCATCGACGGCGTCGACGATGACGGCATCAGGGTACATGCCAACTTCATCCTGGCCGAGCTTCGCAAGGGCCAGCAGGACGTGTTCAACGGCCGCTTGCACTACGAGCTGCGCCAGCGCGACGGCCGGCTTGTCATCAGGAGCAAGAAGGTGCTTCTCATCAACAACGACGACTTCATCTCACGTTATCGACTTCTGAAATACGGAAGAGAAAAGGTTATCGAAAATCTGGGTAACCTTGCTCACAGCTATGATAATCCCAATATGCTTCTGTAGGCGAAGAGCCCAACAGGTCCTTGCTACAGGACGACGGCGGCCAAAGGGCAACCATCAAAGGGATGATTGGGTAGCCCGTCTGTGAAGGCTATGATGTCAGAAATGTAACATATGCAGTACTACTAGGCGTACATATGAGAAAATTTTGTGAAAAGCGACGCATAACGCAATTCAGACCGAAGTCTCAGCTGGCGATAAGCCCAGACAGTCGTGGACGTAGAGTCAATATCACGTGACGTAGGCAGAGCAGCTGACGTTGTTTGGTTGGAGCTCAGAGCATCGGCAGGACAGCTTCAAGCCTCCAACCTTCTATCTCAATCTCCATCCTCATCCTTTTTTCCTGATTACAGGCCCTCTTACCATTTTTTCCCGCAAGTTTAATCAGCTCTCATACTCCCACATTTCCCTGTTACCATGTCAACCCTTGAAGATCTGGAGGATCTCGAACGCGAGGAGAGAGACAAGAAGAAGGACCAGGGCGATGGGGACGGCCAGCAGCCTGGAGGCGACGGAGATGCTGAAATGAAAGATGCTGATGCGAAGAAGAAGGATGAAGAAGATGAGCTACTGGATGAGGAGATTCTCACCTCGAGCACAGCAGACATTGTCAAGCGGCGACGGATGTTGGAAAATGAGCTCCGCATAATGAAGAGCGAGTACCAACGATTGACACACGAACAGAATACGATGCGGGAGAAGGTGAGGGATAACCAGGAGAAAATTGAGAACAACAGGTACGACATGCTTTCCGCTATTCTTTTCGCTCTGCCCTACTGCCATTGATTCCGGGACGCCGGAGCGGTGGCGATGTTACAGATCTTCGCTTGAATTCATTTGAAAGCTTTCGATTACTCTTCTGACATTTCTATTCACAGGCAACTACCATACCTCGTCGGAAACGTCGTCGAACTTTTGGATCTGGACGTTGAGGCAGAGGCCGCCGACGATGGTCTGTGCGGTCGGTGCGCCAACCACGCCGGCGAGCGTGAGATAGGCCGCCTCGCCCTGGTTGCAGGACGTGCCGGTGGTTGTGTAGCGCGAGGTGAGATCCTTCTCGTCGCGCGTCCAGCGCAGGCCGATCGTCAGGCCGAGATCATCGGTGAAGTTCCAGGTGTTCTCGGTGAAGATGGCGTAGCTGTCGCCCGACTGGTCGTAGGCGTCGCGATAGCCCGAGCCCGGCTGCATGGCGGTCGCCGGCGTGACGCCGATCAGAGCCGGGGCGCCGCCGAGAACACGCAGGGCGAAGTAGTTGTAGAAGTCCGCGCCGTTGAGCAGGACCGAGTTAGAAAGCACGTCCTCATGCGCATAGAAGCCGCCAACGAGCCAGGTGAGCTGCCCCGCCTCGCCTGCTGCACGCACCTCCTGCGAGAACTGCTCGAACTGCGAATTGTTGGAGCCGTCGGCCGGACGATAGATCAGGTCAGCAGAGGTGAAATCTGCGTCCTGACCGTTCACCGAACGCCAGTTGCGGAACGCCGTGATCGAGGTGAGCGCGATGTCTGCGTTCATGTCGTAGTCGAGCTGCAGCGAGGCGCCCTGATCGACCACGTCCTGACGCGTCGAGCGGTTGGAGCGTGCCTGGCGATCAAACGGGGTTGCAACCGTGTCGATCGAGTTCGGGCGCGTGGCGTTGATCGCGTTGGCGCGCGAATTGACCGCCTGCCCCACGAACAATTGCGTGGCCGCGCAGCAGTTTTCATCGCGCTCGGTGTAATCGAGGATCAGGCGCGCCGTCAGGTTGGGCGAGGCTTCAGCGAGCAGCTGTCCGCGCGTGGTGAAGTAAGCCAGATCATTGTCAGTCTTCTCGGTACGCGGGCCGGGGCCAGTCGACACGTCGTAGAAGCCGTCGCGTTCGCGCTTGGCCATGTAGATATTGCCGGCGAGCACATCCGGAATGATCGGCGAGTTGATGGCGACCGAGCCGCCGAAGGCGCCGTAATTGCCGGCTGTGAGTTCGGTGTTCACGCCGAAGTCGAAGGTCGGCTCGGCCGTGATGATGTTGATAACGCCGGCGGACGCGTTCTTGCCGAACAGCGTGCCTTGCGGGCCTTTCAGGACTTCGATGCGCTGGAGTTCGCCGAGGTCGCCGAAGCCGACACCGTTGCGGGGACGATAGACGCCGTCGACGTTCACGAGGACGGAAGATTCGAGGCCGATGTTATCGCCCACAGTGCCGACGCCGCGGATGCGCGCCGTGGTGGAGGCTTCGCTGCTGGTCGAGGTTACCGTGAGGCCGGGCGTGAGGATCTGGAGAT
>WXYE02042610.1:0-20107 GCA_011319275.2 Echinosphaeria canescens | reverse complement strand
TAAAAAAAATCACATGGCCGTAAGACATCGGGACACCGCTCGCCCACCGTTATGACGATGATTTAAAATCCAAAACATCTTGGCAGTCAGGTTTTAGAGAGGGTTTCCTGCCCGCTATTTTAAAGCGATTCGGTAACGCGAAAGCCCACTCTCTCCTGTTATTGTTTGATAGAAAAAGGAGCTTCTCTTTTAATACCTGTGTATAATGTGATCCGACAGTACAGCAAGCACGGTTTTCTTACCGGGGTTATACATCCATTACCGATAGCAATCTTTACACGCTTTTATCCTTATCTTCCGTAAAAAAGACCCGTATGAAAAGAACAACCTTTCTTCAAAGCTTCATCGCTTTTACAACCCTGCTTGCTGCACCTGTGGTGGTGGCTGCCAAAAATCTTTTTTCCTCGCGCGATAAAGGTTTTAAAGTGGACGCGGGTAAGTCACGCGGCGAAAAAAATATCAGTCTCTTTGATGGAGACACTTTTTTCACGAAGGTGTCAGGCAAGGACACCAATTGCGACCTGTTTGTCTTTGAGTCCATTCGCTCAAATGAAGGAGGCCCGCCGCTTCATTTCCATTATGAACAGGATGAATGGTGGTATGTATTAAAGGGGGAATTTCTGTTTAAAATTGGCGATGAGACATTTACCGCCAAAGCGGGGGACAGTGTATTCGGACCGCGGATGATTCCACATGCATTTGCCAAGGTGGGACAGGGTGAAGCGAAACTGCTGATGCTGTTTCAGCCCGCGGGCAAAATGGAGGAAAACTTTCAGGCCATCAGTGATGGTCTCACAGCCAAAATGTCTGACGAGGAGCGGAAAGCGTTCCGAAAGAAAAATGGCTTCGAAGTGGTTGGCCCGGCACTTACCTATCTGAAACAATAAGTGATCTTAATAAAAACAATAATTGTTGGCTCCATAAACGCCACATGTCCTAAAAAATATTTCGTCACCTGAATCTGTATCCTCTGTTATGAAAAAAATCCCCGCTTTCTTAATCGTTTTCTTTTGTTGCCACTGTGCCACATTGTCCACTGTCCGCGGACAGGAAAAAAATCTTCCCGTCGATTCAAAACTACTGTCGGACTGGATTGCACTGCAACTTAAATTTGTCCGGACAACCAAGGGAATAACGCAAGGGCATGTTGCCCGTCAGTTCACGCTGAACAGCATTGTATTTTATGAGTGCGTTGTAAATGCCGACAACCGCTACAGATCGTTATCGGGACAACTTCAGCAACTGGAGAAACTGCCTGCTGCGCCTGCGAACTTCAATGCCTGGGCCGCGAGCGCCAATGCAGGTTACGGGTTTATGCTCAGGACATTCTTCGGGAACGATTCCCTGCAAAAAAGAAAAATAGATTCTCTGGAGTTGCTCTATGCATCGAAGTTTGCTACGGAAGGACTATCGAAATCTGACATTCAAACAGCGACGCTGTATGGAAAGTCGGTGGCATTACATATTCTGGAGTGGTCGAAGGGCGACGGCTCTGCGACAAAGTATCCGCCCTATGAAATTCCAAAAGGTCCGGGTAAATGGGAGCCAACGCAACCCGGATTACTCCCGCCTGCTGCACCACAGATGATACATTTCAGAAGTCTGATAAAAGGCAGCAGCGACAATTCATTACCGCCTGCCCCGATACCATTTTCAACTGAACCTACTTCGCCATTTTTTAAAATGGTAAAAGAAGTATATGATGTACAGGCGAAACTGACGGCTGAGCAAAAGGCCATCGCGCTTTTCTGGGACGATCTTCCGGACGGTAAATATTACGGAGGCGTAGGACACTGGAGTTCTATTCTTCGTCAGGTGCTGGAGAAAAATAAAACTGGACTTCTGCAGGGCGCGGAAGCGTTTGCCAAAATGACAATTGCCAGCAGCGATGCACAGCTTGCATGCTGGAAAGGGAAGTATGCGTACAATGTATTGCGTCCCGTTACATACATCACCACGTATATGGGGTTTCCGGATTGGCGCTCGCTCATCATCACGCCTAACCATCCGGAATATCCGGCGGCGCACGCAACGGTGTCTGCAGCGGCGGCGACAGCGTTGTCCAATGTATTGGGACAATCGGTTTCGTTTACCGATCATACCTATGATGACCTTGGCTTTTCGCCCCGGAATTTTACGAGTTTTGAACAGGCCGCAACCGAGGCGGGCCGCTCCAGACTTTACGGTGGTATTCACTATACGCCCTCCATCGAGGCAGGCCATGCACTTGGCGCTAAAACGGCCGCCGCTGTTTTAAAGGGCTTGAAACTTAAAAAATAACGGACGGCGTGTCCATATCGGATCAGGAAGGCGATACTTGCGTTTCAAAGTCTCGTCTGGTAAAGGGTTGAGGGAACCGTGTATGTCCATATGAAGGAAAGGAGTTCATCAGCGAATCGATTCGATAATTTTATTAGTTATTGTGTGTATTGTCTTGTAAACTATTTTTCAAAATCCGGTTAATATCCATGGCCCATTTTCTCATCGATGACGTAGCACACATTATAACCGCCAGGGGAAACGATTTGTACTTTTTTGGAACTGATCATGCCCTGAAACGATATGCACTTGATCGCAGAGAAATACTGTGGTCGACACAGCTTGATTCACAGTATTTGGTGTTCGAGGACAATGAGTTTGTGTATCCATATTCCAGGTATGACCTATTGTATAAACTGGCAAAAAGCGACGGCAGCGTCGTATACCGGCTGGAGGAAAAATTCTGTCCGTTAAAATTTGTGGACGGGGCATTCTACGGCGAATTCGGAAAAAATAACGAGTACTGGCTGGCAAAAATCGACGCCGCTTCTTTCGCAATTGAAAAACAAATTAAACTCGGTGACAAACAGCTGATCCTGATCGAAGATGGAAAAGGACTGCTGCAAAAAGATCATGACCTCGCATGTATGTCGATGGACACTGGCACTATCCTTTGGGAGCTCGATCTGAATGTCTATCGAAAAACTGTCGTCAGTATCATGCTATTCATCGGTTATGCCCGTGGACACGCCTTGTTTAATGTAAGCGGCGGAATCATCGGAGTTAGCCTGGACACCGGTATCGTAACGTGGAGTTTCATGAGCGAGGTTTGGAAAACACATCCTATCCTGGACGAGCAGGGCATACTCTGTTTGCTGGTGTCGGAACATCCGCGTTATGTGTTTTATAGAATCGATACGGGCACGGGTGGATATTTGCTTCAAAAAGAATTACCTGATAACTGGAATGAAATGTACAGCTACCGATTTACGGCGCCAGCCATATACGGCCGTTTTTTTGCCATCACATCGGTCCAGCGACTGGCCAAAGCTCCCTATCACAGCGTTGTCCTTTTCGATCGGCAGTCGGGAGACCTGCTTCATTCGATTAAACTGGAAGGAACCAATGAGTCGGTTTTGAACGCGCCACATTTCACAGACAACCTGCTATTGCAACTGGACGGCGAAGGAAGGGTGCACGTGATTGAAAATTATAGTGCGCCGTAGGTATTTCTTTATTGGGACAGCGATTTAACAACGACAGAAAGCATCATCTCCCAAGCTCACTTTTACAATCTCTGCAATAGTGCAGCATCCCGATATGCCTGGACGGTGAAGCCAGTATCAACGATATCATAATGGCAATTACTCTTTTCAGTTTATGCGTTGTACCAAGTCCATATTCAATGTTATGCGATCCGCAATAAGGGCAACTTGAAATTTCAGCTTTAGCTTTTTTGTCAAGTATTTGCCTCGCGGTTTCAATATCATTTTTATGAACAAGTACCTGAATTCCAGAGCCAAGCATCCCGTTCATGTGAGGCATTAAATCAGTAAAATTTTCGTTCGTTAGAATGCATTCAATGCCAGCCTCTTTCAAATCATCTTTTAAGAAATTTGCCTCGAAGGAATTCTCCGCTGTATACAACTTTATAAATCTCATTATTCGTGGACAATATTTTCGTCTATCCAGAGTTGAAAGATAGTGCTTTTTTTGTGTGCTTGTCTTGACGGATCAGATGCTCCCCCACATTTACTGTCTGCACAGGATGGGATGACCAAAAATTACCGGATTCTACCTTTGACGCATCTTAAAATCATTTAACTTTAGTCAGGATTCCACTTGGGTCGTTGAGTCAGATTGTATATTCCGGAATCCGTTCTTAACGTTTTCATTTGAAACATTACTGCGCACAGCTTGTCGGGCGTGCCCCCATACGTTTACCTGATGTCCTACATGAATAACCCTTTCTATGAAAAAATCAACCCTATTGATCGTGCCGAAATTTCTGGCGAATCTGCTCCGGGCAATCTGGATTTTTATACCGGCCTTTCTCTCGGTGATCGTCATTGGCGTTCTTCTCATTACCCTCGAACAGGGCGTTGACGTTGTTACGCATGCCGGCGAATATCTGAACCGGGGCACGCTGGCATATATTGCACTGGTTACGTGGGCCTACCTGCTGTGGTATACGTCCAGAAGGCTAAGTTATGTAAGACAGGACATGGACGACCGCATCTATATCCACGGTCAATACAACGATAACACTGTCCCGCTGGGATTTTACATTCACATTCCGCGCTTTCTGGCATATGCCTGTTTTGTTCTTGTTCAGATTGCTATCTATCACCTTCCCTCGATCCACGAATTGAGCGGCCTGAGCATGTTGGTTATTTTCCTGCTTCACGCCGGCCTGTATGTGCTGATTCATCTGGCCCTCACGCATTACAATGCCCGTCAGCAAAAAAAATTCAGATGGATCGCTACCAGTATCATTGTCCTATATCTTGTATTCCTTTTTATCGACCTTCTTCATTGCGGCAATGTACTGCACTGGAAAGTATTTCACGATGAGCCCGACCGGCACGTGTTCTGGCTTCGCCTCACCATGATTACACTGTTTGTCACGCAGGTGATATCGGTATGGTATTTTATCAGGCGGAGAAAAAAGATTGATCTTGCGCTCCCGCCCAGAACAGATGAACCCGTTGTCCTCGAAAAGAAAAAACCGGTTGGCGAATGGGCCTCTCACCCGCGGTTCACCCAACCGGAAGAACCGTATTACCGGTTTCTGAAAATTATCACGGTCATTGCCGGAGCGCTTTACCTCACCATGATCTTTGTGTATCAGCTAAGCAATATTGCCGGCCCGATGGCACTGGCGTTATTGTCGATTGGCATTCTTACCGGGCTGGCCAATATCATCCAGGTAATCAGCATCCGGATACGCTTCAGTGTTTTTTTTATTCTCTATGCCATCGCCATTGTGTGGGGACATATACTTCCCGACCCATACAACGTTCGCCTTCATGCAGACGGAAAAGCAAAACACTTTTCCGGCCGCCCGGGACAGAAGGAATATGTAGCCCGGTGGATAAACTACCGGATCAACAAATTCAATTTGCAAAACGACAGTACCAAAAGAATTCCGGTGTACATCGTGCTGTCCAACGGCGGCGCTTCGCGCGCGGGACAGTGGACATCGAGCGTACTCAGCCGGCTACAGGATGAAAGCCGAAAAAAAGATCCGGACAATCTTTTCAGCGATCACATTCTGGCTATCGCGGGTGCCTCCGGCGGCACCGTGGGGAATTGTGCTTTCTACAGCCTGCTAAAAGCGGAGGCCGACCCGGACGCCTGGTTTGCGGACGCCGGCAACTATTCAAAACACACCAATCTATTTTTTCATAGCGACTTTCTAACCTTCACACTCGGCCGGCTGCTGGGGCCGGACATGATCCGTCACCTGGTGCCCATTACAACGATGGACGACCGCGCAGCATCACTCGAACACCTGCTCGAGCACTCGCAGGACAACATCATAAGCCGGGTAATGGAAAAACCCGTATCCAAAGTATTTGAGCGCGACGACAGCGCCCGGCTTCCCATCCTGTACATCACCACCACCCAGGTGGACAATGGCATGCCGGGCATTATAAGCTCGGTAAAGCTTTCACGCGAATCCAGCAGAAATGACATCCTCAAAATGATCGACGATATGCCCATCGACTCCATGCAATACGATCTCCATTTCAGTACGGCAGCCATTCTGAGTTCACGATTTCCGTATGTATCCCCGGCAGGGAAAATTAAAAACCGGTACTATGTAGACGGTGGCTACTTCGACAACTCCGGCGCCGGGACAATCCTCGAACTGGTGGCAGACCTGAATGATCTCTTCACAAACTCATCGCTGAAAGAGTATAAGGACAACTTCACATTCCACATCATTCATAACTCAAATGCCGAAGTCAAACTCAAGCCGGTAAAACCGATTCATCCCCTCACCAACGATCTGCTCTCGCCACTGATCACACTGGGTGGCATTCAAGGGTCCAGCACAAGCATCAGCGATAAAATTCTAACAACTTATTTTCTGCTATTTTCAAAGGACACGGTGAATTCCCTTATCCGGTACAACCTGTACGACAATTCGTACGACCCGGAGAAACACAAAAACAAATACGAAGAAGGCTACCCCATGAGCTGGGTTATTTCAGACTACCAGCTGGACAGGATGAAGGCGGCGCTCGTTGCTGCCAATGTTGATAACAAGGACAAGATCTACTTTATGCATGGAGACAATACTGTAAAGCCCGCGCAGAAAGGGAAGTGTTGTGTGTGGTTTGGGGAGTAAGAAAGCTGAAGTTGAAAGTGGATTACCAGGGGAGGGCTTAAGGCATTCTACCTCAAATCTGAAATGAGGCATACCCGGGCTCACATCAAGGTCAACTGTTTTTCTTTCTCACTAAAACAACTAATACCAACGCGAGGGCTGTCAACATAACCGGTGTATTGAAACCTAAAAAAGTGTCATGAAAAAAATACTGATCAAAAGAACGATAGTCCAATGAGTACCCCGTTGAATGTGCTAAAATCTTACTCACATTTCACGCTATAGTCGATCTTGAATATCCTGCTATTTACCTGAACCTCCGCGCTATTGGTCTTCTTAAAAAGAGAGTCTCCCAAGTTGAGATCATCAAACAAATTACTCGCATCAAAAGAAAGATTTATTCTTTTAACATTGTTTTAACTCGCGAACGTCCTCTGTGATGTGATGGTACCTTTTACTCAAACTACCTTGACGGCACTTGAATATCCGTTGAGTAATTCTCTTTTATGAATCTATACGTTCGGCTTATTTCTGGTGATTCTTCAAGATATAATAAGTAGACGCTATCGGAGACATCATAAGGTTCATTTGATATCGTGTTCAAAAACTCCCTACCATTTACTATATATCTAAACGTCACAGCGATTGTTCCCTTTCCGCCCACCCTTTGTGTGTTTGTCACAAAAGCCCGTACAATCTTACCACTTCTAGCAAGCTTAAAATTTTCAATTGTTTTCCACGAGCTACGAACTACAAAAATGAGAACAAGAGCAATGAACAATAGAGTAAACACGTTCAATCGCTTACTACTGACTATTAAGTGGCGCCATTCTAATGAAATAAATTTCTTTGGTATTTGTCTATTTTTCAATCTCTCAAATTTTTATCACTTGTACGTTTTGTTTCTTCACCAGTTCCACCGGTTACGGTCGAACCTGGAGCCTTCTTCAATGTTTCATTCACACTTTTGGCTGTCGCAATTTTTTCAGCTGCTTTCTTTTCAATAGCGACTCGTTCTTTAGTCGTCAATTTTTGACCTGCGTCTCGCGCGCCGCGAACTGCTTGAGATGGACTTTTGGCGTTAACAATATTCGCCTTGGATGTTAGTAATTTGTCTCCGACTTTACCAGCTGCTAATCCTATTACCGTATTGACCACAGTACTCTTGACAGAATTAGTGCTTATTTTTCCATCTTTAGCATCAACCGCGTTTCGCAAAACTTCAGCACCAACTTTTATCGCAGTCTTTGCCACAACATTTCTAACTGCACTTGCTCCAGATGTTAAGAAACCTTCTCCTGCAGCTATAGCTATATCCGCAACATCAATATTTTTTGTAAAGGCTTCGCCAGAAAAACCATTCTCATAAACATTGGCTGCTACCTGAGAACTATATTCAACCGCTGCGCCAACTATCGCACCAATAAAACAACTTGGACAATCACCAAAAGGATCATTGTACCGTACAGGATTATTGTAAGAGTAGTGGTAAGGCGACAACATCTCTTGTCCCTCTTCATCCGCCTTCGGATCAACCTGCCACCATCTTCCTGTGATGTAATCGTATGTCCTATACTTTGATTGATCAACATTCAACCCCAACTCATAAATTCTTTCAGTTCTGAATGTTTTGTCTCCTACTCCTTGATTGTATAAGTATCTATTCTCCGTCGAGCTCTCCCTCCCATGCGAGTTAAACGTCAACCCAAACGGATAATAATCATCTGTTTGAACAACAGGACTCTTCACCTGCTCCACCTTAAAATCATCAAAGAACACCTCCACGGGAGTAGCATTCTCGTTGCTCAGATAAATATAAATAAATCCTGCTTCCTTTATCTTCACAGATGCCGCCATCAGCATGTGATCGATGTCTGTCCCTGATTCTTTTGCGGCCGCGGGTATGGGCACAAAGCCCATGTCCAATGGCGGGGCCGACATGTCCCTGCCAAACACAATATAGTTCAGGTATGCCTTCGGACCGGTGGTCGCATCATTCGCGTGGTCGATCAGCGGAAAGAGCAGGCCCGGCGGCGCCATGCTTCCCGGCGCACCGTTGTCGATTGCCGCGCCCGGCGATGCGGGGTTGCCCAGCATCGCCATCGCGTTTTGCAGGGCTGTATTCCAATGTGTTTGGTCGGTGTCCACATACTTGGCGTATACTTCCATGTTGATCACATCGCCCGGCATCACGCTGATCGATTTAGCAAGGCCATACATGGCATCGGTGTTGTCGCCCAGCAATCGTGTGGACTTTGTGGTGGTGTGATGCTCGTCGCTCCGGCGGTGGGTATGATCGAATAGTGGCTGGTTTACGGTAACCGCTTCGTTGTAATATAAAAATTGTCCCTGCTCTGTTTCCGCTTGGTCGTCTTCCAGTGTGGCGATGTTTGTCTCTGTCTCATCTTTCGTAGTGAACGTGAGCCGAACATTGCCCAAGTGATCTTTCAGATTGTACTGGTACTCGGGCGGTGCGGCTTCTTTCACTTTGCTCAGTGAAATGGAATTTATATGCAACGTCTGTCCCGATTCGCTTCCCGGCTGAAACCACACCAGGGACACCAGCAAGTCGTTTACGCCTAGTGGAATGGTATAGCTCAGTTCTGTCAACGCTTCATTTTCAGCACCCTGTGGCAAAAAACAACTGTTATACACCAGATACGGATTGGCCTGGCTGCGAAGCATTATTTGTACCGGATCGGGTCCTGTATAATATCCTTTTATGCGGATGCGATATGTTTCGCCCGGTGTAACGGCGATGGTATGGAGCTGAGTGCTTGCTCCGTAGCACGGTGCCAGGCAATAGTTGGTCACCTTCACGTACGTATGTCCATTCTGTGTTTCCAGCGCGGCGTCGGTGCCCTGGCCTGCGCTGTAGAAAATACCATCGAGCGTGGCGCCTTCGTTGGTGTAGATTACCTGGTGGTTGCTCTCCGCAGCCGGATCACTCATCACCACCCGTCCTTCCTCGTGACTGATAAACTGAAGCACACCATTCTCATAATAAAATTCGCCCGCGTATTCCGATTTCTTCACCGCGTGGCCCACCCTATCGAATACCTGCTGCGCGTATTTTCGTCCGCCGGCATCGTAGGTATAGGTAAGATATTCGCTATTGTTTTTGGTTACTTTACGTGGCAGGTTCAGAAAATTATAGTCGATAGTGGCTATCTTTTTGTTTGCATCGTGTGTCATGTTGCCGTTGTCGTCGTAAGTGTAGTCGTTGCCGCTGGTGTTGCCGTCGATAAAGCCTTTGTTAACATCGGCGTTGTCCTTTACACGTAGCAGCTGGTTTCCATGATAGGTATAGTACAACCTGTCCTCTTCGGTGCCGGCAATTCCGGTGCGGTGCAGTTGCTGAATGTTCCCGTTCAGGTCGTAGCGCAGGTTGTATTCCTTAAATGCGTTACTGAGTGTCCATGCGGTAGCGAATTCTTTGTGGTACGCATTGGTGAGACGGTTGAGCGCGTCGTATGTAAAGCCGTATCCACGTTGTTTTAGAGTGCACAGGCCGAGGTTGCTGCTCCAGGCTATGGCCGCTATGTTGCCATTGTATTGTTCGCTGCCGGCTTCTGTCACACCAGGCATCGTTTGTTCGTAGGCGAGGTTCATGCCGAACAAATCGCCGGTGTCGTCGTTGGTGGTGTCCAACGTAAGGGCCGCGTTGTTTATGCTGGTCATCCAGCCGCGAATGTTGTAACGGTAGTCTACGGATTGTCTGGCATCGCTGCCGTCGGCAGCCCCATGGGTGCTATGCAGTTTCTTGTCCACCAGCTGTCCTAATTCATTGTACCGGTTCAGGCTCACTAAAATTCTTGGCCCCTTCCCAATCTGGTGGAATGTTTTGAGCAATCGGCCAGCGTTGTCGTACTGCATCTCGCGGTCAACGTCGATGGCAGCGGATGAAGCGGATGTTTTATGACTGGTAAAAGTCCTGATCGTTTTACCGGTAAAGTCCACTACCTGCGATATAATATCGATACCACCTCTGGCATTATCGGCTACCGTTTGCATTAGCCTGTATTTATTATCGTAGTAGATTGCCGACTTCATCCATATGCCGGGTGTACCATCGCCAGGCAGTGTTCTTATTTTTGTACCGGTGGTTTGCCCGCGTACCAGCAGATTTTCCTCGGCCTGCATGTCGTACGATACATGGAATGCGTTTACTGTGGTAGACAAATTTTTATACTGATAGCGATAGAGACTATCAGCTCCCCACAGCGCTCTGAAATTATAGTTATCGTAGTATGTTACCACGAGCGGCTCAAACCCTGTTTGCACCAGGTGTGCATGCCTGAACATGGCGGTGGTATAGCCATGGCTGGTTGTGTTGCCATTGTATCGTTCGAATAGCTCCGACGCAGCGGCGTACTCCGCCATTTTCTCCTGCGGTATTTCCACGGCATGCGTGTAGATGCCGGTTACAACGGGTCTGTCCAGTACGTCGTAGCGGGTGTAGCTCCATTGGTTGGTCTTGCGTTGCTCGCCATCCTGTGTAAATACCAGGCGGTCGCGTTTGTCATACACGCGGTATACGCATTCTGCGCCGGGTATTTTTGTGTGAGTCACTCTATCCAGGTGGTCGTACCGGTATTCAAAAACCAGGTTGTCCAACAGGCGTTGCACGGAATCGGGTATCTGCACGGTTGTGTCGCTTGCCTGCCACACAAATGCCGAACCGGCAAACGTCCTGGTGGCGCCCATGCAACAACCGGTTGTACTGCCTACAGGAGACGGGTTACCACGATCGGTCCCAACGCCTGATGGCCTGCTGCCAAAAGCGACACCACACTGCCCTATCATCACGATGCTTATCATACACTTCAGGTATGTCACAAACACCACACCGGGTAATTTATTATTCTTAATTTTCATATTGCTGTCCACGGCGAAGGTCATGGCTGATTCAGTGCTCTTTTTAGTTCAAGGACAGCCTTCGGCGGAATAACCTTCTTCAGCTTGTCCGATTTACTATACAGGTAATATGTCTCTGCATAATTCCGGATGCCGTTGGATTGACTCTCCTCCACTTTTTTCAGAATAAGTCTGCCTTTTTTGTCCGTGAACTCAATTACCTCATGGTTTTGCTCGTCGGTGGTGCGGCTCACCAACAGGTCGTTTGCGGGATACGACGCAGCCACACGGACAGGTTGGCCGGGGTTGTCATACACGAGCATCAAAACTTCGCCGGCTTTGTTGAATTCATGAACCGTCCTGATCACGTGGTCGGTGGACAGTCCCCGAATCTGCCAGGCCTCACCCGCTGCTCCCTGCTGCTCAATCCGGCCAAGGGGTGAATCTTCCGGAACAGTTTGGGCAAACGGGTATTCTGTCGTGGCTATGTTTTCCGGATGATCGCTGCCGGCACGATAGAATTTTTCCACTTCTGTTATTGGACTTTCAACCGGCAGGCCTCTGCTGTTTTGGGACATGGGCAAGTAGTTTTTTGTTTCGCGGCCGTAGGTGTCGTAAAATTTTATAGAGACAAAATCGTTTCCGGATGGGCTCGCACGCCATTGTATCGTTTGGTCGGGTCTTCCCAAAAAATCGAAGTAGTGGTATTCGCGCAAAATAGTTTCGCCGTTAACCCCGGCAGGTAACACGCCATAACCGGGAACGAGCGGTGTCTGTATACTCCTGTAGTTGTACGTTTTTCGGTTTGGACAATTTGCAACAGCCTGAATGGCAATATTGGCGCAGGCTGTTGTATTGCAAACCCCCTCGGCGCGTACATAGATCGTTGTATTGGACACAATTTTTTTCGAGATTTTACTGCCCCTGGCAAAAGGAGAACCTGCACACGATCCTTCGTACCACATCCATTGAGCGCCTTTTCCGGGAATTCCGCCGACAACGGATAATGGTATCAAATCGCCTGCACAGGCTTCGGTAGCAGATGCTTCGATCGAGACTGGACGGGTGGACACTGTGTTTTTAATTATAACGGCTTCGCCGTCCATCGGATAAAAGCAGTCGCCCGCCATGCTGGAGTATATCCTGAATCTTCCTTCGTTTGTGTAGGGTCCAAACGTGATGGGAGAGTTCGTGCCGGCTTTTGTTTCCACCATTGCCTCGCCCTTCATCAATGTGTAGCTATTGCCCGTAACGGAACCCGATAGCGACAAGGTGTACGTGTCGCCATCACAAATTGTCCTGGAACCTTTTATGTCGAATATACCGGGAGGCTGAATAATATCGACAAACAACATGGCAGGCTCACCGGCACATTCTCCGTTGTAGGGCGTCACCTTCACTGTGCCGTCGTACCGACCCGCGCGAATTTGTATACTTGATCCGCCCTGCCTTCCCAGAATTTCCCAATCGGCGGGTGCTTCCCAATGATAGGTATGTCCCGTTGTGTATTCTATGCGATAAACATATTTTCCTCCTGCACAGGGATTGGGATACGTGGCCGCGAAGACCGGCTTTGCGACATCAACCACGGACACTCTTTTTTCGGAAGCCGCACTGCTGCCGCAGCCGTTTGAGGCGACCACCGAAAGCATGGTTGTGGAAAGAACCTGAATATTTGCCTCGGGTGCGCCCTGTCCTGATACAATGCTTCCGCCTGTCCACGTGTACGACTCGGCCCGGTCTACAGGGCTTATCGAAAATACTTTCTTATCGCCGCGGCACAATGCATCCATGGTGCCCTCGATAACACCGGGCTGGTCTGGCACAGCCGGCCGAACGACAATGGAAACGTTCCCCTGCATCTCTGTTTCGTACGAAGAGGTAATCGCCCGTACGGTATACACGCCTTGTTTTGTGAATGGTCCAAAGGCTAGCTGTGCATTATTTCCCGTAAGCGATACCACCGGTTCAGCACCCTACTCGGCTGGAACGGACCCATCGCGGTATATCGTATATATTGTTTCCGGCACGGAAGCATCGAGATGAACCGTGGTAGAAGTTCCGGGACAGATTGAACCATTTCCGGAAACCTGAAAAACAGGTGAGGCTGCATTTCCGGAAATGCTCTCGGTGATCTCGTCGCCGACGCACCCTGTACTATTGGTGGCGCGTACGCGAATCAGGCCCTGACCAGGTCCTATTTTTAAATTAATACTGGACGTCCCGTGCCCTCCTTCTATCACGTACCCGGTTCCTTCAACAACCCATGCGTACGTGTGCCTCTCCTGAGGCGCCACCGAAAACGTATAATTATTCCCTGAACATAAAATCGGTTTATGATTTATCTGTGAAGGTCGGACTGGTTCCGCAACAATGATGATTTGTATTGTCCGGGGCGCACTTGACCCACACGAATTGTTGGCTGTTACAGATACCGTTTGAGTACCGCTACTTCGAAAGGTAATGCGCGCATGGACAGTGCCCTGTCCGCTGATGGCGCTGGTGCCCGTTGTGCTCCAGGTATAGCTGCTTGCTCCGCTTACCGGCGCAATCGAAAAAGGTATATTTTTATCCCTGCAAACTTCTGCGTGCTCCGTAAGAATTTGTACCGGAGCATGTGGTGGTGCCGGTTTAAAAATAATCCGGACACTGCCGTTCATCGTAACATCGCATTCGCCGGTGAGGGCCTTGATCTGGTACGTTCCCTCCTTTGTAAATGGTCCAAATGTTAAGGCGCCGTTTGTCCCTGTCTGCGTTGTAACTGTCTCTGGTGATTCGCCTAACGGCGGGCTTCCATCTTTATGCACGGTGTATACTGTACCGGCTACAGACCCATCCACCTTAATAGTAGTGGATTGCCCGGCGCAGATCGATCCATTTCCGGAAACGTTGAAAATGGGCGACATTGCGTTTCCGGTTACTGTTTTGCAATAGGTTCCTCCCCTGCATCCTGAACTACTCACACTTTGAACGCTCACGATGCCCTGTCCCGGACCAGTAAAAAGATTAATACTCGAGGTACCCTGTCCTCCCTGAATACTGTAGCCGGAGCCATCCACCGTCCAACGATAGGTATATCCCGCCGTAGGCATAACAGCGAACGTATAATTATTGCCCGCGCACAAATTCGGTTTATGACTGATGTCCGTCGGCGCTGCGGGGCCAATGAGGACCCTTACGGTTTTAGTCCGGGCTGTACTCACATTCGAACAAGCGTTTCGCGCGGTAACAGAAACTTTGCACGGGCTGCCATTCACCCCGATCGTCGCCGACAACGTGCCCTGTCCACTCACTACAGTTCCATTTGTTACTGACCAGGTGTAATGTGTTGCACTTTTAGTGGCCGTTGTGTTGAAGACGCTTTGTGTATTTACACAAACTGATGAAGGTCCCGTTATATTTCCCGGAGGGTCTTGCGAGGCACACGCCGGTGCCTGCGATACCTGTACCACTGTACTTCCAAAATCTATTCTGCCCGATCTCGAAAACAACGTTCTGTTCACGTTGCAGGAAATTATCAGATCAGCGCCGGATCGTGAGACACCAAAAAAACTTCCGATCGGCGTATAGGCGTATGTACTGCAACCATAGGGACTTGCCCGCACCGAAATTGTGCGTGTTCCGCCGGCAGCGCCAAAGGAAATTGTTTGAGGCGATGCTCCATTCACCTCGCAGCCTTGTGCGTGTGTACTAAAGAAGGCAATAACAAAAAAAGGGACCAGAAAATAGTGTATTGAAGGTGTCATACGAGTGGAATAAATTGATGAACAATTTTTGCTTTACACGTTTCTTTCATCGCTGTTTATATTGATAATAGAACTGCTTCACAATGTTCTTATCATCATTCTTTATCTGAATAAGTCGTTGAAAAGAATCGTATTCGAAATACGTTGTCTTGTTATTGTCATCCGTTATACTGGTCTGGCCTGTTAGCGGATCAAAAGAATATGTTTCCAATTTCGAATCAACAGGAGCAAAACGAACTTCGTCAACCTGTCCCGCGAGACGGATGCCATACCTGCCGTTTGAGACGATGATATTATTTTGCCTGACCAGTGTCCACGTATTTCCCGACTTTGAAAAATAGGACAATCCGTACTCACCGTTGTTTAACCCCGTCAGGTCTTTTTCGTAGCCGCCAACCCTGCTATGGCGACCCGTCTTTGCATCGTTCTCACCGCTGTTACCTTCAGCATCTTCAAAGCTGGTATAAAAAACATCGCCGAGTTCTGCATTCGAGATTTCGACGACTGGTAGTTGTCCATTATATCCATATTTGTAGGAATATCTCATCCCGTTATTTTTCGAAACGCTTTCTATATTTCCATGCGCATCATATGAATGAAATACGACCCGCGGCTCATAGGACAGCGTACCTTTCCGAACACTTACGGTCTCTGGTCTTATCCTATCACCGCCCCAGTGCCGGTAATTGATTTTTGTACTGTTCACGGGAATGTTGTCCGAGAAATTATGAACCTCCAGCGGAATGTTGAGCATATTACGCGCGATCATCTGTATGCTTACCGGATCGGATGGAAAATTGGCCGGGTACTTTGTCTCTGTCCGGATAACTTCACCATGACTTACCCTTACCGTTTGGGAAGAGCGTAGATGATTGTCGTTGTATTCAAACAGTGTTGTAGTAACTATTTGATTTCCGTTGCCATCAAATTCTTTCTCCAGGCTACTGTCCAGTTCTTTTTTTCCGACAGCGATGGAATAATCCGAATAGCGAAATACTTCTGCGGGTGAATCGGAGCCGCAGCCGGCCGGTATCCCATAGGTATAGTAGGCGGGCACTGTCCTGGCCGTTACCGGATCGATCCAGGACAACGGAGAGATTAAATGATACTTTCCCACGTGCAGTCCCGTTATTTTCTCCTGGGGATACACCGTTTCCCTGTAAATGTTTTTTACCTGCTTTACTGTATCATAGCGGTTGCCAACTCTTTTGAAATCGGTTTTGCTGATCAGGGAATTCTCCCTCCAGTATTTTACATCGTTATTCGAAAACAGCCCCTTTACACTGGATGGCAAACCGTAGGTATTGCCACCGTCGTACGTGTACACGGTTTTACCGATATTTTGCGTCAATGTGCCGTGATACTCGGTAACCTCTTTATAGAATACGGGTTTCTGATGGAGCTCTTCAAATATGGGCAACACGTCTGCCATGTAAGTCCTCTTTCTGTACGATCTTTTGGGACAGGTTGTAGCGCATTGTCCTTCGCCTACAAAATATTCCTGATGATATGTTTCGAGCGACATATTACTCACGCCGGGCACCAACGCCAGATACCCCGCACCGATTCCGTTTACACCGTACGTATAAGTCTTAATGAGCGGGCTGTTGTTCGCGCGATCGCTCGTGATGGTCTGCGCCAGGCGTAGACCACCGCAGGGTTTGCTATTTGGCGACGATGGGCAATGTATCGGTTTTGCTCATAAAGGAACTCTGTGTATCCACCGGTCGGGAATGTAATTCTCTTTAACACACTACTCTTCTTAGCCTCCAGCGAAGGAGTTCTGTCAGATGTTTCGTCACCTGCGATCAGGTACTCGTCGGCATAAAAGGGAGACCGCTGCACGACCACCGGGACAGGTGGGCGCATTAAAAGATTTCCGGATGCATTGTAATATCCCCAAAGATCTCTGAATCGGCTATTCACAGAAGCCACGGTTGGATAATACTCAAACGTGTAGGTCTCCGAAACCAGTCCGTTGGCGTCTTTTATCTGAACGTTGTCGAGCTTCTGCGTCGGCGCATTGCCATCGGACAATTGATCCTGCTGTGACTGTTCAAAGTCTACAACTTTTATAATTTCTCCGAGGTTGTTAAAAATCTCCATGTTATCGACCACATCGCTCCCTTCGCGCAGATTGAATTTAACCTTGCCGTTGCCTGATGTAATTTCAACCAGACGTTGAAAGGAATAACTACTGTTGTTCATTGTCCCGATACCATCATCCGATTTCGCCTGCTCTACAACAAGCGTTCTGGTAACGCAATCATAGTGTCGATCGACGATGGCGCATTGCTGGGACACTGTATTTTTGTGGCGAATAAAAGATTTGTATTTAAAAAAGATCGTATCAATCTTATCGGCCGAAATTATCTCGGTAAGAAGCCATGAACTTTTACCAGTGGTGCCATAGGAACTCTCATAGTACTCCGCGTCATCTTTCAATGACTTACCAAAACGATACCAGATACCGCTATCATCGATGAGCGTGAGGTAATCAAAATAATTTATACTGTATTGTATATTGGTCTTATGACACTCTACTTTATATGATTTCTTCGGGATTAAAACCGGGGTTTTAACATGATCGACATCGCGCAAAATAAATTTGCCCGAAAGAGAATTAACGGAATATGAGAACACGTCATATTCCGTATCGTAGGTGGCGATCGCATACGGCCGCTGATATGTGCTTTGCATAACGCCTTCCAGAAAATCGGCGTCGGGCTGCGAATTTGTGTTCACTGATGCCGCATATTTCCAGGGTGCCGGAAACTTGATCGAATAATCGTCGTCATCGGGATCGCCATATGTTGCTCGCGAAATCATGCCGCCCGCAAAAAGCGTCCACCCGAGTCCAATGGCACCTGTTTCGTCATATACTTTACGGCCTGATGAATGAGACCGCATGCTGATCGGCACCTTCAATGTCCCGCTCGTAATTTCGAATAGCGACAGGCCGACATCGGGGAGGCCCGTGGAGTAATTTACAGGGTACTCCTGAAACCTGAATAAGGATACTGCTTCGGGATTCGGGGGCACGACGGTGGGCAGTTGTTGAGCACATACAGTCCATTGCACACCAAAAATAAATACGACAACAATCAAAAGGAGCTTCATAAACGAATGACAGGTTGTATTAATGTGATATAAAATCTGCGAACGTGTTCTATCGATAAAGACCGCAGCATTAACCGGCAGAATGCGTCGCTACCAAAAGTGAGGCCTTTGAATTTTCAAACCAACCACGCAGGAGTTATCATCGCCCCTACCGTATACTATAGTTTGTTATTCATGCGAAACAGCCAAAACCATTCGACTTGAAATTATGTCCTTGCTGTCGCCGATAAAACACCATGAGACAAACATAAAATAAAACCATTCGCGAATGGTTTATAGATTCTTTATACCTAAAACTACAATAGTCAAAAGCTGCTAATTATGTCCTATTCGACAATTACAGGACAGCAACATGATTTTAATCAGGTAAAAAAAAATATTTCTATTTTCTGATATACCGCCGAAGTGTAAAATTCAAAGCTTCAGATTCAAAGGAAGGATAAAATTACCATGACCTGGCAACCATGGTTGTCCGTACCAAATACAGTCGTATGGCGTCCTGTGTTTTTTTCAGCGTGATAGCTTCTGGAGAATGATTGTATTTCTCTTTTGAATGGCGCGATAAAATTCTGGCACCGATAAATTCAGCGGCAATCGCTTTGAAATTATCCCCATATTTCCTTGGCGGGTTCCGACATCCATCGACAAAAAAAGTGGATCAACTTTTGGTTGCCTGGCTACTTATTTTCTTTGCAACCGTTAAGGACATTAAAAAATGTTTCTCAATGATTCCGTCGAATTCTATATTGATCAACGCTTTAATCTCTGTTAAAAATGCTTCCAGATTTTCCCTGGGTGCGGCCAGATGGTTGGAATAGGTATTGAGTAATTTGGCAAAGTCATCTGCAGAGTAAGAGAATACTACCCGGAAACATTCAAAGTGCACGCGATGAAATAAATTTTCTTCGATTTCAGTCGGTCCAATTTTTTCTGCCGGCGGCAGCGATGGCATCGGGACATCGATAAAACCAAAGCGGTCAAAAATCGGGAGTGAAGCCTTGAAAAACTCGTCGCCTTTGTCATCGGAGATGTGATGCGTATGAATGATGGCCAGGTGTCCCTCATTTCGAAGAATGTTGTAGGGCTTTGAAAACTTTGCCTCCGGTTTAATCCAATGGAAGGCGGTTGCGGCCAGTACAAGGTTATACGTGTCTGCAGGCAACGCAATGTCCTCAAAGGCTCCGGTCAGTATCTGCGCGCGGGGATATGAACTTAATTCATGGCTGGCAACACGTGCCATTTCGGCGCCCAGTTCAACGCCCACAATTTCGTATCCCAACTGCGCGAGCGGTTTGGTGGCCTGTCCTGTCCCGGGGCCGATTTCAAGAATTTTGTCACCCGCGGCGAGTTTTGTGATGTTTACAAGAACATTGAATAGCGCATCCGGATATCGCGGTCTGATTTCGTTGTACAGGAGTGCAACGGAGTCGAAGGTATTTCTCAATGAGAAAGTCTCTGCCATAAATTTGTTCCAATTCAAATGTATAGAAAGTTCTTCAATACTAATTTATAAACCGGATTTTTCAGACACTAAACCAAGGGATAAGCAGGCAGGTTTAATGTAGCCGATCTCCGCGAATGTCAAATCGGAATTTTCATTGTCAATTCAATTGAAATTGCACCCATACTTTGTTGAAAATCTGAAATTCTCACTGTCCTTATCTGCAGTTCTGATTTATACAAGTTCAGCACTCCGTCGAATGCTATTTTTACAGAAACAATTTGCAGAGACATGAAAGCAAGAATTTATTCCTGTATGATTTTATTACTGATCGTGCCGGGTGTTCGA
>WXYE02041567.1:0-20172 GCA_011319275.2 Echinosphaeria canescens | reverse complement strand
ACGGCTCCGGTACGCTTGACCCTTGCGGTTGACCGTGCTGGGGCCGTACACATTCATGCATCACATTAAAGCTCCGCAAACCTCTGATCTCGATGAGGTGCCGGAGCCGGAGGACAGGATGATGCCGCTGCAATCCATGACGGGATTTGCCCGCCGCGAGGGAACTTGCGGACGCTATCGCTGGGCGTGGGAACTGCGCTCGGTCAATGGCAAGGGGCTCGACGTCAGGCTCAGGTTGCCACCGGGCTATGAGCGCCTTGAGGCGGAAGCACGGCGCGTCCTTTCCGCGCGGTTTTCGCGAGGCAATATCCAGGCTGCACTGTCGCTGCAAACAGGCGAGTCCAAGGTCGAGGCGGTGGTCAACCAGGCAGCACTCGACGCGGTGATGGCGCTCAAGGCTCAGCTTGCCGATATCATCGACCCGGCGCCGATCCGCTTACCCATCTCGCTCGCGCTCAGCCCGACGAGCAACGGGATGGTCAGATGGTCGGGGCCGAGTGGAACGGTCATCCGCGGCATGGGCGATCTCCGTCGTGAGCAATCGACCGAAGGTTAGCCACCCGAAGTTGTACACCGGCTCCCATTCAAGAATCCGGTGAACCATGAACGGCTGACCAAGGAAACGGTCGTATCCCGCGTCCATCGCCTCGCCGATCTGGCGGAGCGCGTCCGCGTCGTGCGAGCTCCAGTCATGCGCCGGCTCGTCCGTCAGGTGGCCGTCCCGTGACGACCGCTTCGTGTGATAGGCCTCCACCGCGTGGATCAGCTTCCCGCACCGGCCCGCGTGGAAGACCATCCTCGGCATCAGCTCCAGGGTCTTGTTGATCCCCGTCCACACCTCCACGCACCGCGGCACCACCCGGATGTTCGCCAGCCCCGCCGCCGCCAGCTGCTCCTCGAAGTTCAGCCCGCTCCGTTCCCGCGCCGCCGCGTCATGCGGCAGGAAATGCATCCCCAGCGGATACCCCTTTCCCCGCAGGTGCGCCACCCGCTCCACCGGCGTCAGGTCCAGCCCCGTGTCGTGGTCGATCACGTGCACCTCCCGGCCCACCATCTGGAAGTAGATCGTCCGCGTGTTCGCCGGGCTCCCCAGGTCCCACACCGTGTGCACCGGGCTCCCGCGGTCCCACGGGAACTCCTTCACCCGGCCCTCCGCCCGCGCCACGTCCATCGCCCGCGCGTAGATGGCCCCCTCCACCGGCGCGCGGAACGCCTCGTCCAGCGTGCTCGGATACTCCCGCGTCATGAAGACCCCTTGCTCCACCTTCTTCGCCGCCCACCACCGCTTCTGCTCCTCCGTGAATCCTTTCCCCAGCCTTCCCGTTAGATCCCGGAAATAATCCTCCACCTCCTCCGTCACCCTCCCGTCATGCTTCACCGCCACCGGATCGTCATGCCACGGGAAAAACAAAACCTTCCCCTCCGCGTTCGGATTTCCCTCCAGGATCGGCCGCACCAGCTCCCACAGGTCGCCGCCCTTTCCGCCCATCCACGTCGTCTCCACCACCCGGCGTCCCTGCCGCGCCGCGGGGAAGGCCCCCGTGCGGATCGCCTCGCTCCGCGCCGGATCCGTCGCGGAAATCGGTCCCCACTCCGAGACATGCAGCATGCTGCAATCCCCGCCGCGCGCCCCCGTCGTCGCGTAGATCACCGAGTCCATCGACTCCTTCTCCCGGCCCATCCGCATCCGCAGCTCCGAGTCGTTCCGCTTGTCAAACCGCACCCCCCGAAGCAACTCCGGATGCAGGTTGTCGATCGCGAACCGGACGATCTCCACCATCTTCTTCGTCGCGTCCTCCTGCTTCTGGTCGATGATGACGCCCCGCCACCCGCCGCGGAAAACCGCCTGGTCCGCCTGGAAGGTGCAGATCCCCGTGGACAGCCCCAGCCTCCGGCTCTTGATGATGAAAAGCGGCACCTCCGGCTCCTCCAGCAAGTGCCGGAAAACCATCTCCTGCTCCGGCCTCGGCACGAACTTCACCACCCCGCCGCTCCCCTCCGCCCGGCACGAATAGAGATTTCCCAATCTCCAAGCCGCATCCCCGAGGCGCCCGTCCAGCCAATCCAAGTTTCCAATCATGATCTAACAAAATTATGCGTTTCCCATCCCATTCCACCTGCCACCTGCCACCTGCCACCTGCCACCTGCCACCTGCCACCTGCCACCTGCCACCTGCCAGTGCCAGTGCGCCAAAGCCAAAGCCAAAGCCAAAGCCAAAGCCAAAGCCAAAGCCAAAGCCAAAGCCAAAGCCAAAGCCAAAGCCAAAGCCAGTGGCTGGAGCGTCTCGCTCCAGACCGTCGATGGGGCATCTTGCCCCATCTTCCTCTTCTCCATTCCTGCTCCAAGAACCCCGTCTTCAATGATCTTGTCAAAACCTCGCCCTCATCCCTCCCGATCCACCGTCCCCGGCCAAAGGAACAAGGAGCCTCGATCTCCGAATCGACCATCCGGCACCAGCACCCACCACCACCGCAAAAGGTGAACTGCCCCACCACCTCACCCCATCAACGGCATTCATTCATCCATCTTCCAAAGCCCCGCCAAATGAATGAATGCCTTTGACCGTGATCACCCGTCCGGCCTTTCACCCCGCATGGTAGTGACCACCGCTCATGCGAAACTGGCGATTCGGAGATCGCCACTCCTTGTTTCTCCCGCTTCCAAAATCCCTCTTCATCCGTGTCCATCCCGTCCATCTGCGGTTGAACTCTTCCTCTTCCTCTTCCTCTTCCTCTTCCTCTTCCTCTTCCTCTTCCTCTTCCTCTTGAATCTTGAATCTTGAATCTTGAATCTTGAATCTTGAATCTTGAATCTTGAATCTTGAATCTTGAATCTTGAATCTCCGATCCACCATCCACCATCCACCATCCACCATCCACCATCCACCATCCACCATCCACCATCAACAATCTTCAATCACCCCCGCCTCAATCTCTCCAAAAACTCCACCAGCTTCTCCCTCTCCCCGTCCTCCTTCTCCTTCCTCACCGGCGCCTTCCACCCCATCAACTGCGCCAGCATCACCGCCGCCTCCTTCTTGCCGAACATCTTCACCTTCCTCCTCATCGCCACCGGCCCGTCCACCTCCGGCGGCAGGGCAGGGGACCCGCCAACCGCCCCCCACAGATCCTTCGTCTCCTGCGCGATCGCCTTCTTTCCTTCCGCCTTCGCCTTCACCGCCCGTGCCCCGCCCACCGGCTCCGCAGAAAACTCCTCCGCCAGCACGCTCCACTCATCCACCGCGCCCACCGGAGTCTCCAGCACCTTCTGCAGCAGATCCAGCAGCTGCCACTTCTGCCACCTCCCGCACTCGGACAGAGCCCGTCTCCTCGATCTCACGTAGCGCCGCACCTCCGGCTTCGCCATCAGCTTCCCCGCCGCGATCCCCAGCTCCACCGCCTCCCAATCCGGCCCCGCCGCGCCATCCTCCGTGCCCGCCTTTTCAGACGTGGAAATTTCACCCCGCATCGCCCCGCATCCCTCCGCCCCGGCCGCCTTCTTCTCCACCCTCCGCTTCACGAATCCCGCCCTGCCGTAGGCCGCCACCGCGTCCACCCCCGCCACCACCAGATCCGCGAACTTCCGCTCCCGCCCGTTCAAGCCATCCTTCGCCTTCATCTCCCGTGTCATCCTTTCATTGGAAAAATCTAACAATGTCCCGCGCCGCCACCGCCGCGCCTCATCCCACCGCGGCATCCCTGGCCGCCACCACCGCCTCCATCATCCCGTCCCACTCCTCCCGGAAAAGCGGAGACCCGCCCCTCCGTTTCACGCACTGCTTCCTCGCCAGGTAAACCGTCGCCCAAGACCGTCCGAACGTCTTCGCCACATGATTCGGCGGCACCCCCGACTCGCAGCAGAGACCCATCGCCAGCACCCGCGCCGCCGAGACCTCGTTCGTCCCGCGCCCCTGCTGGAAAAGCGCCCGCCAATCCACCTTCCGCCGCTCCGCCACCGTCATCACCACCACCTCGATCCTCCGGCCGCTCTCCTTCCTCCGCCGCGCCTCCCGCTCCCACGCCACCGTCCTCACCGGCGGGGCAGGGGACACCTCCTCTTCGTGTTCCTCCACCACCGGATCCACCTCCTCCATCACCTCCGTTGCTCCCACGATCTGTTTCATAAAATTCCTCGTTCCTGTTTCATCCATAACCGCCACCAGCCCCACAAGGAGAGGCGGACTCCGATCCGCCAGTTTGCCTCTGCGCACCCGATACCACCGCTTATCCGCGATCCCTCCAGCGCGGCAGCGTCCTATTAAGATGTAGCGTCGGTCTGCGACCGTCGCAGAAATAGATTAACTAACAAAATTACCATTACCCGCCTCCACAAAACTCCCCGCACCGAATCAAAAAATCCACCATCCCATCCCGACTAACAAGAAACCAACCTTTCCCCGATCACCCATCCACAATCCACAATCCACAATCCACAATCCACAATCCACAATCCACAATCTTCCACCCCGCGCCATCAAATTACCAAACCCACCCGCACCTGCCAATACATCAATTCACCCCACCCATATCTTTCCCCCGGGGAAGCGTGAAAACCCCGCCGATCGCACCCTAACAAAAATTTACCCCGATCTCTTCCCGAACACCACCTTCAGCAAATCCTCACCCCGCCTGTCCACCGCCACCCCAAGGAGCGGCGGAATCCGATCCGCCAGTCCCCCCGCAAAGCCACCGCCCGGCGCACCACACCCCGCATCCCCCATGCGCCTGCGACGCTACCTACGCCCGGCGCCATCCCGCACAAAGTAGTCCAGGACTTCAGTCCGTTCTTTCACCTTCGCACCGTGGCTGGAGCGTCTCGCTCCAGACCGTCCAAGGGGCATCTTGCCCCATCTTCCTCTTCATCCTCCGGAACCCCCATCTCCAACGATCCTCCCCATCACACCCCCCCGCGTCACGTAGCCCCGGACTTCCGCCCGTTCTTTCACCTTCCCCCCGCGCCCCCCGCCTGAAACAAAAGGCCCGTCCAAATCCATCCCCATGGGAAAAATCTCCACACTCCGCCGCGAGCGCGGCCCCCGCTACCACGTCCCCAAGGAACCGCGCAAGCTCACCTGGCGCGTCTTCGCCGTCATCGCCCTTTTCGCTGCCCTCATCGGCGTCCGCGCCTTCATCCCCTTCGGCCAGCCGGACGCCTCCACGCGGGTCGCTGAAAAATCGAACGCCGGTCCGGCCAATGACCGCTCCGCCCGCGTCCGCCAGCCAAAGCCCTCCGTGGAAAAACGTCTCCTGGACGGCACCCGAGTGGCCGATCCCGCCCGCAGGAACCGCGGCGAGATCGAGCTCGCCAGATACTACGCCGAGCACGATCCCGCCAAGGCCATCCGCTGGCTCGATGAAAACCCCTCCGCCGATGGGAATTCCACCTTCGGCTTCAACTTCGCCGCCACCCTCACCGAGGCCGACTCCGAGGAATGGCGCCAATACTATCACCTCATCCGCGAGCCCCTTTCCAGGATCCACTTCCTCCGCGGCGTCATCCTCGTGAATGCCGGGCGCGACGTCCCCGCCGCCTGGGCCACCTTCGAGGAAATGAGCCCCACCCTCCAGGACCCGGACACCCTCCGCCACCAGCTCCTCTCCAGCCTCGTCCGCACCGATCCCGAGCCCACCTTCGACATCGTCCGGAAAATCGGCGATCCGGAAGTCATGCGAGAGTTCTTCCAATACGCCCGGCTCGGGAATGGGGTCCCCTCCGCCAGCCTCGATCGCATCCGCACCATCCCGGATCCAGCGCTCGCCCGCGTGGCCCTCGTCGCCTACGCCGGATCCTCCTTCCATGACGACGCCACCCTAGCCATCGATGCCGTCGCCGCCGAGCCGCTCGATCCCGCCGTCCGGGATGCCGCCCTCGTCGCCTTCACCGAGACCAAGCCCCTCGCCGTTTCCCTCCACGCCGCCAGCCTCATCACGGATGAAGCCCTGAGGAACCGGCTCACCCGCGAGCTCAAGGAAAAGCACCTCGCCAGCGAGCTCCAGGACGCCAAGGAACTCCAGGAATACCGCGAAGCCCAGAAACAAGCCGACCTCCGCCGCGCCAACCCGCAAACCCAGCAAGCTCCCGAAGCCACCGAAGAATCCGAAGACTCCGAAGAATAAAGTCCATAGGTCATCTAGGTCATCTAGGTCATCTAGGTCATCTAGGTCATCTAGGCCATCTAGGCCATCTAGGCCATCTAGGCCATCTAGGCCATCTAGGCCATCTAGGACCTATAGGTCACCTAGGTATCTAGTTCATCTAAGTCCTATAGGCCCCATAGGACCTATAGCATCCATCCCGCGAATCGCCGCCATGAAGGAAAGGGGACCGGTGCCTGAAATCTAGCCTCTAGCCTCTAGCCTCTAGCCTCTGGACTCTGGACTCTGGACTCTGGACTCTTGCCTCTCCATCACGAACAATCCCACCCATGATTTTCAGGCGCATCGAATTCGCATCGGAAGAATACCGGATGGAGCGTGCGCTTCGTGATGCCGTCTTGCGCGCGCCGCTCGGCATGAGCATCGCGGATGAAGACCCCGCGCTCGAGAGCACGCACCACCATTACGGCTGGTTCCAGGAAGACGGCCACCTCGTCGCCTGCGTCATCGCCGTGCCCGGGGATGGCGGCACCGTCAAGCTCCGCCAGATGGCCGTGGACACCTCCCGCCAGGGCGAAGGCCACGGCCGGGAAATCATCACCCGGCTGGAACACCACCTCGCGGCCGGCGGCTTCACCCGCATCCACCTGAACGCGCGCCGCGTCGCCGAGCCATTCTATCAAAAACTCGGATACCTCGCCACCGGCCCCGAGTTCACCGAGGTCGGCATTCCCCATGTGAAGATGGAGAAGCGGTTGGAGCCGGTCACTGGAGAATCGTGAACCGCGGGGGAGGGGGGTGAAGATTCAAGATTCAAGAGGAAGAGGAAGAGTTCAACCACAGATGGACGGGATGAACATGGATGAAGAGAGGGATGGAAGATAGGAAGAGGTGGGGTGGGCGTGGTTTTTGGTGAGCGGATTGGCATGGGAGGCGTCCGCGTCGCGCGGCAGCGTTTCTAAGCATTGTAGCGGCGGTCTGCGACCGTCGCAGGAATTGATTCCCCGCCGAACCACCATTCCCGGCCACCACAAAACTCGTCGTCTGGAACCAGACATTCTCGCTCCACGCGCGACCCACACCAAACCCCGCTCCCGCAGATCCAACGTCACCGGCCGGGGGAACAAGGAGCCTCGATCTCCGAATCGACCCTCCGGCACAAGCACCCGTCACCGCCGCAAATGGTGAACTGCTCCACCCGCGATCCCCATCAACGGCATTCATTCATCCCTCTTCCCGGCCACGCCACCCAACGAATGCCGCTGACAGGGCACGCCCATCCGGCGGTTCACCCCGCATGGCAGTGAACACCTCCCGTCCCGAACTGGCGATTCGGAGATCGCCGCTCCTTGTTCCTCGGATCGATATTCCTTTTTCCTCCACGCCACCAAACCCATCCATCCTCCTCTTCCTCTGCTCACTGCTCACTGCTCACTGCTCACTGCTCACCGATCCCTTCTCCCCACCCCCCATTTCCTTCACCCCGCCACACCGTCAACTTTTGTTGCCAAACCGCCCGCACCGGTGCTCTCATCCCGGCGGCATGTTTCACCTCGTCTACATCAGCCGCTCGGCCGTGGAACCCACCTGGGAAAACCTTTTGGAACTCCTGCACCAGTCCCGCGTCAAGAACGAGAAAATCGGCATCACCGGCCTCCTCCTCCAGGGCTCCGGGAATTTCATGCAGATCCTCGAGGGCGAGGAAGAAACCGTGCGAGATCTCTTCGCCACCATCCGCCAGGACCCCCGCCACTACCGCGTCATGGCCGTCTCGGAAGGCCCCATCCCGGCCCGCGATTTCGAGGGCTGGTCCATGGCCTTCCGCCGGCTCGATTCCACCGCGGACGTCCCCGAAGGCTTCAGCGACCTCCTCAACCGCCCGTGGGACCAGATCGACCTCAGCGTTTATTCCGAGAAAATCGGCCGCTTCATCAAGCTCTTCAAGCTCGCCACCGTCTGACGGAAACCCGCCCGCCGGTCCGGCCCCCGGCCCCCGGGCAGGAAAGGGAAAGGGCGAGGAAAATGGGAAAAGCGATAGGGGAGGGGAGCACCACCACCACTTCCTCCCCGGTGCCCGCCCGGCACCAGTCCCGGCACCTCTCCCGCGTCCGCCCGGATTTCCACGGCCACCCCCACCACCCTCCCGGGGAACCGTTAGTGCCCGCCGCGCCTCATCCTCTTGACACTGAAGGCCCGGATGAGAAATCTACGGCACCATGCCCCCCGATGCCATGCTGGATGTCAAAGACGTGAGGGCCATGGTCCGCCTCGTCGGCGAGGCCGCCTCCCAGGGCGTCAGCCTCCTCGCCGCCCGCAAGCACTTCATGGAAGGCCTCCGCCAGCTCATCGATGCGGACTGCTGGGTCTGGAGCCTCGGTTATCTCGATCCGGAAAAGCCGCCCGTTTACATCTCCCTCCAGCACGAGGGATTCGATGAAGACCGCTTCGCCCAATTCCTCCAGGCCGTCGAGCACCCGGAAATGACCGCCCTCACCGCCCCCTTCGCCGCGGAAGTCATGAGCGGCCGCCGCGTCCAGGTCACCCGCCTCCGTCAGGAGATGGACCCCATGAACCGCCTCGCCACCTCCTCCGCCGGCCCCCTCTGGAAAGCCGCGGACATCTATCCCGTCATGCTCTCCGCCCATCCCCTGGACGAGCGCTGCGTCAGCATCATCGGCGTCTATCGCCGCACGGACCAGCCCCTCTTCGGCGAGCGCGAGCGCCAGATCGCCCATATCCTCATGACGGAAGTCCCCTGGCTCCATGCAAAGGGCTGGCCGCACGACTTCGGCGTCGAGGCGCCGAATCTCCCGCGCAGCCGCCGCCTCGTCCTCAATCTCCTCCTGGAAGGCCGCGGCCGGAAACACGTCGCGGACAAGCTGAACCTCTCCCTCCACACCGTCTCCGACTACATCAAGGACATCTACCGCACCTTCGGCGTTCACTCCCAGGCCGAGCTCATGAAACGCTTCACCAGCATGGAAAGCGTGGAGTGACCAGTGGCGTGGACTGACCCGTGGCGTGGACTGACCCGCGGCGGCAGCGCGCCCCCGTCGCGGCAGCGTCCCTTCCCTTGTAGCGTCGCGTCTATGACCGTCGCAGGAATGGATTCCCCGCAGAACCACCCTTCCCGGCCTCCACAAAACGTGTTGCCCCTCATGATTGCCTTGGACTCCGCCCCGTGGGTTCGCAGCCGGTAACACCATCTTTCCAATCCACAAAAATTGTTCTTTCATGAAAATTCCCAACGATGCCGACGGAGATGCGATGCGCCGGGTCCTCTCCAATGGATCCGATCCCTCGTCCCCGATGGACATCGATTTCATGATCGCATGTCCTGATCTCGTTTCCGCTGAGGCCATCGCTCCGGCAGCCTCTTCCCTCGGCTACCGAGCCGAAATCCGGGTGGATGCCGAGGACGAGTCCGTGACCTGCTATTGCACCAGGCACATGATGCTCGACTACGACGCACTGATCTCCGCCCAAGATGAATTAGACGCCATCGCCCGGCCTTGGAAAGGGTATGCCGACGGCTGGGGCACGTTCGGGAATGTTTCACGACTGCAGTCTTGAAAATCTCCCGCAGAACCACCATACCCGGCCTCCACCAAACGTGTTGCCCGTCATGTGATCCGTCACGGTTCCTACCGAATGCATACCCGAGCGCGTGGCGGCGATCGGCTACCGACGCTCGCAGAGCGACGCTACCAGCGGATACCCACGCTGTCGCGGGAGGCCTCATCACGAAACAACGAGCGTTGATCCGGGAAACAAGGAGCGGCGATCTCCGAATCGCCAGTTCGGCACGAGCGATCCCCACCACCAAACCCGATAACCGCGGAACCAGCCATCCCCAACCAACGGCATTCATTCATCCCTCCTCCCGCCACCACGCCAAATGAGTGAATGCCGTTGACCCGCGCCACCTCTCCAGCCGTTCACTCTCTCCAACCCCATCTTCCGTTAGGTCCATCCTGGCGATTCGGAGATCGCCACTCCTTGCACCGTCCCTCCGGCCACCCCAATCACCGTGGCAAGATCATCCCTCCCCATCGCGCCGGCAGCATCCCACCCCCATCGTGGCTGGAGCGTCTCGCTCCAGACCGTCAAAGGGGCATCTTGCCCCATCTTCCTCTTCCTCATGGCTTGAAATGGATCGCCATCGGCTGGCCGGTCCGAGAGCGGAGGCGTAGAGTGAAACTGCCATCTTTCTCTTCCAGCCGTAGATCCGGCTCCTTCTTGTGGAACCAATTGATGGCGTTGGTGACCGATCCCGACACGTCGCTGGCATAGGGATGCCGGGTCCGGATGGAGTATAGATGATCCCACGCATCCTTGGCGAGGTCATCATTTCTTCCCAGGCCCGAATAATCCAGATACCAGACCCCTTCATGTTGGAAGTAGCGGGGGATGAGCAGTTGCACCGCCTTCGGATACATCAGCTCGAGCTCCACGCGTTGCTCCCGGGACAACTTGGCCACCTCTTCCGAAATGTGCTCCCGGTGCAGGATCGAGCCGTCCCTCCTCCAGATCACCAGCTGGTAGGGATTGCGAAACTTGATATCGGATAACCCCACCACGTGCTCACCGTCCGGGGAAATCCATACATGGCTCAGGGCCGGGGAAGGGGTCTTGAAAAGAACCTTCGCCCCGTCGCGCAGCTCCGTGGAAGAAAAGGTATTCGCCGCGGTGAAGACCTTGCCATTGTGATCCAAGGAACTGGAAAACACCTCGGCCTTCATGAAATCCCAGTCATGCACATGGCGGACCACCAGTGTCCCCCGCGTCGCCACCACCTCGCAATGCTCGGCATAGGGGGATTGATCGGCCGCCGCGCTTTGGATCAGGCAAACGGAAACGGTGACAATTGGAATGCGGTGCACGATCATTTCTTCATCGGATTCCTCCCTGTATAGGGATCCGGACCCCGTAAAGGAATCTTTCTTTCCCTAACCGCACGTCTCACCAATCACCCCTCACCTCCAGAAAATCATCACCAGCATCCCCGTGCCGATCGCCACCCCCAGCGCGCTCACCATCCGTGGCCAGCCGGGATGCCGGGCATTCGCCGCCAGCGCGCAAAGGCTCACGCCCAGCCCCACGATGGGAAGAATCGAAATGACCAGCGCGATCACCGCCAGCGCCCTCGCCACCGTCCTCATCTCGGGGTCCTTTCCCGGAGCTTTCTCTAGCAGCGCCTCACGCTGCGCGTCGGATTGATCCGCCACCAGCAGGATCAGCCCGGCCACCAGCCCCGCACCCACCGCGATCCACGCGTAGGAAAAATCATCCGGCCCTTCGACAAACATCTCCCTGATTGCCAAACACACGCCCACCCCGATCCCAACGACCGGTGCAAGCCATCGTGAAAATCTGGCGTTTCCGAGAAACTCGATCATCCCTGCCACAAGATCTAACTCACCCGCCACTCCGCGGAAAGCCCGTTTTTCCAAACCGTGGCCGTTCCCCGCATTCAGGAAACCACCGCCATCACCTCCGGACCCGGCGGCGCATCAGGAACGAAGCACCGGAGAGAAGCAGCAGCGCGGACGATGGCTCCGGCACCAGATCCAGCGAGATCGCCGAGCCATAGCTCGGGTAGCCATTCGTGTTCGTGATCTGCAGATCGAAAGAGGAACCGCTGCCGGAGAGCGAGTAGGCGAGGGGAGCCGGAGTCTCCGCCACCCCGGTGAAAGAAACATCGGAACCTCCGCCCGTCGTCGTCGCACCGCTGGAAGAAATCACCGTCCAGTTTCCGGAAGAGAGCGTGAAGCGGTTCTGCTCCAGGACCGTCAGCGTCTCGTTCTCCGTGATGAGGAAACTCCGCAACGTGTCGAACGTGAAACGGAAAACCATCGAGGTCAGGTCCGGGCTGTTCTGGATCACATAGAAGCCCGTCACATCCGGACCGGATCCCGCCTGGACCCCGCTTGCTGGGCCGGACACCAACATCACGTTCACCACACCCGTCTCGGCCCCCGTGCCCACGGTATAGGGAAAATTCTGACCCGCCGGAGACGATACCGTGGCCAGGTCCAGCCCCGTGAAATTCACCACCGCCGCCGGCAGGGAGGCGGGCATCGCCCAGCAGAGCGTGATCAAGGCAGCGGGCTTCGTGAACAGTTTCATGGATGCGGGTCGGGTGATTTTTCGCGGAAACGCGAGGGTGGTCGCGTGTGGCATCTGTCCTAACGGACAAACCCATTTCAGGCAGCACCCGATACTAGTCATGAAACCATGCCGCCTGTCAACAAGGCGCTGATGATATAACAGCCCGGCGTCCCTGCTGGCACCGCTTCCCGTCGCGCCGGCGTCCTCCCTTGTAGCGTCGCGTCTATGACCGTCGCAGTAATAGATTCCCTATCGAACCACCACTCCCGGCCTCCACAAAACGTGTTGCCCGTCATGTGATCCGTCACGGTTCCTATCCGAACGTAGGCCCGAGCGCGTGGCGGCGATCAGCTACCGACGCTCGCAGAGCGACGCTACAAGCGGAGACCCACGCTGTCGCGAGAGGCACCGCCAAACAATAACAACGAGCGTCGCTAGCAGGCACAAGGAGCGGCGATCTCCGAATCGCCAGTCCGGCACGAGCGATCCCCACCACCAGACCCGGTGAACCGCGGAACCAGTCATCCCCATCACCGGCATTCATTCATCCCTCTTCCTGCCCACCCGACCCTACGAATGAATGCCGCTGACAGGGCACACCCATCCAGCAGTTCACCCCACATGGTTTCGCCCACCTCCCATGTAGAACTGGCGATTCGGAGATCGCCACTCCTTGCGCGGTCCATCCTCTTCCGTCCCGATGGGACGAAGATGCCAAACCACCTTCCCACATCCCATCCTCTTTCATCTGCGTTCATCCCTTCCATCTGTGGTTGAACTCTTTCACCTTCCATTCCACCACCATCACCCTATGCTCCGGAAACCGATGCTCACCACCTCTCCCGTCTCGAAGGTATCGCTGGTCCAGACGCTTGTCGTCCTGATCGGCGTGCTGGTGACGGGCGCGAGCTTGAAGCTGCATTTCTATCCGGAGCCCGGACTCGATTGGAATCCCGCCGCCATCGCGGTGAGGGACTTCGGATTTCTCCTCCTTCTCGTCCCCGCGGCGTGGGCCGTCGCGTGCATCGTGCTCAAGCGGAAAACCCCCGCGTGGTGGAGCCCGCTGCTTGCCCTCGTGTCGGGTATCGCCGTGATCGCCGTTCTCGGTGGCCTGTTCTATTGGACGGCCACCACTCCGTATTTCCCGCACAAGGCACCCGCCACGATCTGGGGCTTATAAAACGGAGAGGGGCGCATTCCCTTGCCGCTCCCCGGCATCCTGCCCGTGTGAGCGCATCTGCTGCATCACGTCCCCTTCATCCAGGGGCTCTCCCGTCGCGCCAGCGTCCTCCCTTGTAGCGTCGCGTCTGCGACCGTCGCAGGAATAGATTCGCCGCCGAACCACCCTTCCCGGCTACCACCAAACGTGTTGCCCAAATCTGGCCAGCGATCCACCGCATCCACACCCGCTCGCCCTTCCGCCACGTCCGTTAGAACGCGCCCCACAATTTTTTCTCCCCCGATCATCGAATGAAATCCCGCCGCATGCCGTCATAGACGATAGACGCCTCGTTTTCACCACCGCCCGCCATCATGAAACCGTTCTACCTCTCCATCGCGCTGGTGGCCACCGCGCCGGCCGCCTTTTCCCAACCCATCCAGGTGAAGGAATTGCAAGAAGGGGACAGGCTCGTGCTCGTCGTCGTCACCCCTTCGCCCGCCGGCGGTTGCGGCCTCTCCCAACCGTTGCCGGATCTCGTGCAGATGCTCGTTTTCACCCCCGGCCAGGTCACCGTGACCCGCGAGGACCAATCCACCGTGGACTTCCCCATCGGCCTCCAGGAGGCGCGCGCCATCGATAAATTCTTCGACCGTGCCAGCCACACCACGCGGCCCGCCGCCGGCTCTTCCCTCTATCACCTCACGCTGCATTCCCCCGGCCGACAGCCCCGGTCAAAGACCTACCGCGCCGTTACCCATAGAGGATACGTCACCGCCGGATCGTGGCTGAATCCCGGAGCCTACTTCCAGCTCGCCGTCACCCATGCCGAGCATCCGCCCGGACCCGCGAATCCGCAGCCCGCGCCATCCACGCCATCCACGCCATCCACGCCATCCACGCCATCCACGGATGCCGCCGCCGTGGTCGCCATCGCCGCCAACCATCCGTCCCTGGCGGAAAAACCACCCGAGCCATGAAATTCCTCATCCTCTTCCTCATCGCCGCCACCCTGCTGGCCATCCGCCCCATCCTCGCCGGCACCCCGCGGATCGCCTCCCTCAGGGAGGATGAAATGCTCGTCGTCGTCGTCGCCGCTCAGCTCAGTGGATTGGACGGCGACCGATCCGTGGGCGACGCGACCCGCTACACCTTCAGCAAGGACCGCGTCGTCATCGTCCGCCAGGACCTCACCGGCGGCACCCTGCCCATCGACCGGGAAGAATCGGAAAAAATCGATGACTATCTCGAGAGCGTCCGCCGTGCGCAACCTGCCACCGGCCCCGGTGGAAGAAATGACGTCTACACCGTCATCCACGTGCGCGGCGAGCGCGTCCTGGACACCTGGACATGGCGCCCCGGCAGGCTGAGGGGAGGAAAGCCGGAGCTCTACCTATCAGCCCTCGCCGCCCGCCTTCCCAAAAAGCAACCCGTCACCCCACCTAACGGAAAAGCTGCCGGGCCACCCGCCATCGCCACCCCATGAAGCGCATCTCCCGTGCGCGCCAGCGTCCTCCCATGTAGCGGCGCGTCTGCGACCGTCGCTGGAATAGATTCCCCATCGATCCACCATTCCCGGCCTCCACAAAACGTGTTTCCCCCCTGCATCCACGCCCACCGCATCCCCGCGAGTCGCCGCCTCCATCGATCTAACACACCATCCCGATCCACAAAGAACGTCATCACACGAACAACGAACATTGATCCGGGAAACAAGGAGGGGCGATCTCCGAATCGCCAGTTCGGAAAGGGTGATTTGCAAAACCATGCGGGTTCAACTGCCGGACGGGCGTGCCGCTATCAACGGCATTCATTCATCGTTCCGGCCACCCCGCCAAATGAATGAATGCCGTTGATGGAGCGCGCGGGTGGAGCAGCTCGCCTTTCACGGCGGGGGTGGGGGCTCGTGCCGGAAAGTCGATTCGGAGATCGAGGCTCCTTGTTTCCCTCGGCCGGGTGAGGTGGATCCGCGGGAGCGGGGTTTGGTGTGGGTCACGGATGGAGGGAGAGTGACTGATTCTGGCCAACACGTTTTGCGGCGGCAGGGAAGGGTGGATCCATGGGGGAATCAATTCCAGCGACGGTCGCAGACGCGCCGCTACAATGCCGGGAAACGCTGCCGCGACGCGGACGCCTTCTGTGCAAATCCGCCCACCACTCCTCTTCCCGAAATCCCATCTAACCTACCATCCACTCGTCTTCCCGCCATCCATCTTCCTCTCCATCCCGTCCATCCCGTCCATCCCGTCCATCCCGTCCATCCCGTCCATCCCGTCCATCCCGTCCATCCCGTCCATCTGCGGTTGGCCTCTTCCTCTCCCTCTTCAATCTTCAATCTTCAATCTTCAATCTTCAATCTTCAATCTTCAATCCTCGATCCTCGATCCTCGATCCTCGATCTTGAATCTTCCATCACCTGTAACTATCCCAATGAAACTCGATCGATTTCCCGTTCTCACAAGCCCGGTCCACGATGGATGCCCCCAGTGATTCCGATAGCTGCTTCTTCGTCAGGTTCGCGATGATCACCGTCGGCTTCATCGCCGCGTAGCGTGCATCGATCACGTGCGTCAGCAGCCGGTCCTCGAAGGCCGTCTCGCCGCGCTCCTGGATCTCGTCCAGCACCAGCAGGCCCGTCTTCGTCAGATCGTCGATGATTTTCATCTCCGTCGTCTCCGCGTCCTTCCGGAACGTCGCGCGGATCTCCAGGAAAAACCGCATGGCCGTGCGGTAGCGGGACAGCCCCGCCTGCACGGACAGCTCCGCCGCCATCCTCGTCTTCCCGCTGCCCCGGCGGCCGTAGAGCACCACGATGCCGTTTCTCCGCACCCGCTCCGCCGCTTGGGAAAACGCCTCCAGCCATTCCTCCCCGTGCGGCGGAGTGGCCACCGCCTCCAGGTACTTCACCGGCCACCCGCTTTGCGGTCCCAGCGCCATCGCCCGCCGCGTTTCCACGTCCCGGCGGGCCCGCGCCGCCGCCGCATCCTCCTCCGCCGCGCGCGGCACATCGTCCGGTGCGGAGTCGATCATCTCCTGCATCCGGGAGAAAAACGCTCCGTCCGCCCAGCCGCCCGTGGCACGCCCGCCGGTTCGTGCCGCCGTGCCGTTTCCAAGGGTGTCCGTCATCATCATCAGGTCCATCGTCGTATTCATGGGGTGGGGTTCATCTTGCCGGATCCATGCTTCCCGCCGCCGGGATCAGGAAAAGGGCGGGGGAGCATCATCCGGCAGGGCATCGTTTTTCTCTCAATCCGGCAGCGATCTCGGCCGATCCGTGTAGGCCTCCTCCCGCCGCGCTCCCGGCCTGGCCGCTGCCGCAGCCGTCGTGGCACCCGCCGCAGCCGCCTTGTTCTCCCGGAAAATCCCCTGGTAGTCGCACTTGATCGAGTGGCGGATGGCGCGGATGGACTCCTCCTCGCCCCAGGTCCGGAAGTCCGCGAAGATCATCGCGGATGCCCTCACCGAGACCGGCTTGCGCCTCGCGTGCCGGTGGCGCAGCCACTCCCGCCATGCCGTCAGGAAGGCCTCCGAGTCGAACGGCGGGTCCGGAAACGGCGGGTCCTGAAACGGCGCGACAGCCGCCTTCTTCATCTCTTTCCGTTCTTCCTGTTCTTTCCTTTCTTTTATTTGGTTCCCGGGTGGTTCTCCAGTGGTTCCCAGGTGGTTCCTGTCCGTGGACGCGGAATTGCCCGCGGGCGTCTGACCCTCGTGGATGAGGATCGTGATGATGGTGGAAGCGCGGTTTCTATCCGGGGCGATGATCCCGTCCGCCTCGAGCATCGCGAGATAAGTGCGGACTTTTTTCGTGGACCATCCCCATCGGGTGGCCAGGTAGCGTTGTGATCCGCAAAGCTGGCCGGGTAGAAGCTCGAAGCGCCTTCCCCTGGAGATCCGCCGTGTGTGCGCGTGAGCAGCAAGCTGGAGCAGATCAAGGAAAGCCTCGGCATTGGAAAACACGCGCTCCTCCTTCCATAGCTCGCTATGGAAAAAGTGGCGGTAAACTTTCAAAAATCCTTCGTTCATGGGGAGAACTGGAGTGAGTGGTGGGTGGGGGGGAAGAGAGTGCCGGGTGATCAGTGACCAGTGATCAGGGAAGAAAGCGGAGAGTGGAGCCGTCCCTTTCGGGAAACCTCCGCCATTTCCGCACCATCATCCGTGATTCATCCCGGCCCTTCTGCTCTTCCCGCGGTTCATCCGTTCAGGCCGCCGTCACGTGTCCGGGCACGCCCGTGCCGCCGTCATCGTCCCTTTCCTCCGCCGCCTCCGTGGCGAATTCCGAGAAATCCGGGTGGTGCGGCCAGTTCACGATCACGTTTCCCCACAGCGCCAGGCGCACTTGGGTCCCGTTTTCCCCCGGGATCACCCCGTGTGGCACCGGTCCGCCCTCGCGCCGCGCCAGCTCCGCGCCGTCCCAGCCGATGAGCGAGTAAATCCCGCCATCTCCCACCGTCAGCACCAGATCGTTCGATCCATGGCCGGGCCAGTTCCGGATTTCCCCCTCCCGGGGATCGATCTCCGCGTGCCAGATATCCGCCTCCCGCAGCGGGAAATCCTCCCGGATCTCCCGCGTCCCGTGGCGCACGGGCAGCGTCAGCCGCACGAAGGCCGTGCGCCGTTCCAGTTCTTCAGTCGTCATCGGTTTCATCAATTTCAGTTGGTGGTTCATGTGTGTGTGAAAAAAAGTCCGGGGCGGGGGAGTCCCCGGCCGGCGCCCCGTGCGCCGCGCCGGGTCTCCGCGCCCGCCTCCCCGTGGGGGGACAGCCCTGCCGTCCCCGTGGTCTCCTCCCGCTTTTCTCCAGGTGGCGGCGGGTCGATGGCCGCCAGCGGCTCCGCCAGGGGAACCGGTTCACCCTTCCGGTTCCCGGGACCGCCGCCTGCCGCTCGTGCCCTTCCCGCGGTCTCCCCACCACGGGCACCCGGCCCGGTGACCCCGCCCACCACGGCGCGATGCGTCACCCGCCGGCAGCCACCGGCCCGCCACCACCTGGAAATCATTTCCCCCTCGCCGTCTCCGGCCACCCCCGCTCCCGTCCCGGTCCGGGCGTTCAAGCCGCCCCTCCGGACCTCCCCGGGCACCGCCGGAAAAACTTCTCCCCCGCGTTCCATTTTTGGACAGCTAGGCTCGGTCTGCGTTTCCACCCGGGACGACACCCCGGGCGCGAAGGAGAAAAACCATCGTCCGGCAGCGCGGCGGGGCAGGGGGCACGGCGGGGAAATCCCTCCCTGGAAATCCTCTCCACGGGCGGGGCCGCGGCCTTCCGCCTCCGGACCACCCTCCTTCCGGGGCATCGCTGCCGCTCCCCGCATCCCGGGAAATCCCTCGTCCGCCTCCAGACGGGAGATCTTCCCCGGACGGCATCCGGCCGGAAAAACCCCGGAGGGGATACCCGCCTGCGGGTCGTGTTCAAAAAATGAACAAGACCTTGGAACGCAATGCCCGCCCGGCCGGAACCCATCGGGAAAACCCCTTTCCGGGTTTCTCCCCAAGTTATTCACAATCCACCCGCACCGGGGATCGCGCAAAATTCCACCGCCTCCGACGGGCGTGCCAACTCCGGCGGATTTTCCGGAAATCGTTCCGATTCGGGTCAAATGAACGTTGGTTTCAGTTCGCGGGAGGATCTCACCCGCCGCCCTTCCAGCCGGGCCAGCCGTCCCCATTCCGCCTTGCCGACGGGTCGTCGCATCCACCGGGCATTCGCCCGTCCGTCCTCCCAACCACGGATCACGCGCACCCCCGGGCCACCACCCCGGAGACACCCGCGCATCCCTCACCTCGCCGCGACGCCCCGCCGGCACTCCCGGAAATCCATTCCGCCGAGCCCGTTCGGGAACTGAAACAAACGTTCCTGATCCTTTTCTGATATCATCAGAAAAAAGATCGCAAGTATCTGAAAATGAAAAATTCATGGGATTTTATCAAATGAATGATTCAAGCGAATGATCATTGCGTTGCTCATCGGTTATTCACAGCCCTCCGCAACCGCGTTTCCCGCGGTCTGACCCCGCCTGGCGGCTCCGGCCACCGGTTTCAAATGGTTGGATCCACCCGGAGCCGGCACGCCGTGCCCCGCCCGATCCGCTCCGTGCCATCCGTCATCTGGCCGCGTCGCCACCGTTTTTCCCGCCACGGTCAGGGTGATGGCCAAACCGTCCGCGAGCCCCCGGGCCTCCCGATCATACGCCTTTTCCGCCGCCGCCCCCACGTCCGGTTCCTCCCGGATCCGCCATTTTCCGGAGACATCCCCGGTCTCCACCAGAAAGACCTTGTCGCCGAGGGACACCCACGAGGTCCGTGCATCCACTTCGCGCTTCTGGATTTCCGCAGCCAGCCTGATTTCTTCTCCGGCACGTTGCCATTTCCCCCTCCAACCGGCCAAGGACGCCGGGACGGGAATCTTCAAGTCGGTAAAACGTCGCTCAGTCTCTTCCAAGAAAGGCGGCGAGGTAAAATCCAGCGACTCCGTGAGAACGTTCGCCAGTTCCCCAAGCCGTGCCGGGTCCGTCTCGCTTCTCAGCAACTGCAGCGCGGCCAAGGACCTCAGCGGCAAGCCAGCGGTAGATCTGCGTTCCAATAATACGTTCACACTTGTTAAAGGCTGGACTACAGAGCGCAATGCCAGCTTCAGTTCTGGCGGACAGTATGGGCTTATGGTGATGAACCCAACCTGGAGCCTGTCGGCAGGGGTACAGAAAACTATATTAAAAAATAAAAAGTAGTAAGAAATGACAACTGAGTAAACTGACAAGTTTATAATCGGATCAATGTAGATTATCTAGGACAATTAAAAAGAAATAAAAAAAAA
>WXYE02040531.1:0-20172 GCA_011319275.2 Echinosphaeria canescens | reverse complement strand
GGCCGTTTGGGCTCTCGTCACTGCCGCTTCTCACCACAACTTCACCACGGCCAAAGCTTCGCTTGACCGATCTGCAGCCCAAGGCAAGCTTGACCGATCTGCAGCCTAAGACAAGTAAGTGCTGACACTGTGCGCTCCCCCAGTAGCCATTTCCATCATCGCCTGCTTTTTGTCCTTCTTCCTCCCACTTGCCGTTTGCCGCTTGTCTGCCGTGTGGTCTTTTTGAGGCCTTCTCCTACCTTTCGTGGCAGCCTCTGACCTTTCGTGGAAGCCTCGCAGTCAAAGCTCGTCTTGCCCCAGATGCTCACCCTCGCCACCGAGTGGCGCGCACGCTAGGACCAGAACTTTTCCACCATGCCGAGCTTCAGCTCGGCCGTCGGCGGCCATCGCGATGCCGACGATCCCAATGGCAATGCCGTAGAGTCGTTACTGGCCCAGCTTCGTCTCCAGCGGCCCTCCAATTCTGATTCGCTTTCTGCCATCGCTGGTCCTGGTACCGGTGCTGCCGACATTGGTCTCGACACCGATGTTGATGCCGACACCGATGCCGATGCCGACGCCGGTGCTGACGCCGACCTATCAGGACCTGCCGAGGCTGGTGCTCCGCCCGGCCCCATCCAGCCCCGACTGATGGCTTACCTCGACCCACGCGGCCAGTCGTCCACGTTGACATTTCTGCCGCAGTCCTTCCCCCCCGCAGCTCCAACACCTCCTGTGCGTGCTGGTGGCCATACTTACCAGCCTTCGACCTTGGCCAATGCCATGAGGTCCTCTTTTGCACTTCCGTCGGCCCATTCATCTGATAATCAGACTGCTCATCTGCTCAGTCTGCTCCGACTGAATGGCCAGGCCGGCTCTACTGCAACAACCCACGAACCCTCCCCACTGAGCTTCCTCTCATCCCACATGCCACGCCATGATCTTGGCATCATCCATGCACCCGCTCCGAATGGCGCTGACCCTACTGGTCTCCTTGCTGCTCTGATGAACGGGGCTGTGCACAGCGAGCTAGCTTCCGCCTCTCCTGCTGCAGCGGCAACAGCAGCAACAGCGGCAACAGCAGCGGCAGCAACACTTCACACATTTCCCGTGGCAGCTGTGTCAGGCCCAGGCCCTGCCGCGGCGTCCAGCTCAGGCCCTGCCGCGGCGTCCATGCTCGCAATGACCAGCTCGCCTCCCACATCTACATGGAATGCTGTCTCCCCGTCTGTTGATACCCAGCAGTACTTGCTCGGCCTACTGAATCGGCCGGAACCCAGCCAGGGTGATGTGCTGGCCCTAGCGCCAGCGCCACCGTCGATGCTCTCAGAGACAGTCAATTCCATGGTGCCTACCACTCAACAGCCTGTCGTCCCTTCTCGCTCGGAATTCGATTTCGAACCCGTCAATTTTGACTCGCCAACCATCCGCTTCGGCTCGACGCCGCACTCGCAACATTCCCAGCCTTCGCAGCATTCGCAGCATTCCCAGCATTCCCATGCTTCTCACCATTCTGCCTCGCACCTTAACCCCTTCGGTGACCTTGCGGCTGCTGGATCCTCGGGTAACCAGACGCCCAAATCATCCACGCCGGGTGCCCCAAGCGTTCTGCAGGCCGTAGCCGCACCGATCCACCAACCCAACACGTTGTCGCCAGCAGCAGCCAGCTCAACCTGGCATCATCCAGACCAGGACCAGCGACTTCAACAGCCCCATAAACGGCCTCTGAGTGATCGGGGAACTCAGGCCAGCCCCGAGCACACCAGACGCAAGACTGAGCACGGGCACTCGCCATCTCGCCTTGTCGGCACGTTGAGCGTGTCTCCGGTGTCCCAAACGGATGCCAGTGCCGATGCCAGCGCCGTCTCTCCAGTCGGCTTGTTGGGTGCTGACGGTCAAGCAGCAGGAGCTGCTGGTAGTGCCACTGTGAAACCCACAAGTGTCCCCTATCGGCCCTATTCCGGCACCTATTCCACTGCCGGGACCGAAGACCAGGTACATGAAGATGTCGCTGCAGCGCTGAATCGCGTCGAGAGGCAGTTGGCCGAGGTCGGCATGGCAAATCGGCTGGAGGACTTCATAGCCGAGGTGGACCCTGGCATCAGCTCATCGGCACCTGTTGCGGCTGGACCAAATCATACAGACATTGCGAAGCAGGATCGCAACGGTACTCGAGAGTCGACTCTTGAATCGAGGAAGCCAGAAGCTGCGTATAGCTCTGCGCAAGAATCGTCATCCCAGAAGCCTCGTGACAGACGCCCGGGAGACGAGGATGCAGCTTCTGCGAACCTGGACCCCGTGGCCGACAGCTGGGAGAGTGCCGAGGTTGAAGAGACCATCATCGTGGAGTCAAGTCCGGCCCCGGTCAAGGTGTACAACTTGCCTATGAAGCCGTGGATTAGCATCACGATGCGAGAGTCCAAGGAAGCGCCGGCTGTGTTCCGCGACGAGGCCATCATCGACATTGCAAGGCTCAAGAAGGAGTTTGACCAGGTCGACCGCAATCTGGTGGCGGCCTCGGAAATCTACATGACGTATGGTATGTCCAAGGCTGGCGGCCTCCGCGTCATTCGCCAGGCCAACGGCAAGGACGCCAAACTGTTCACCGACACCAAGGATCGCATCTTTACCGTGGCCATCGCATCATCCCGGGAAGGCCAGGATGGCAGCGAGGCCATCCTCGGCACGGGTGTCAGCGGCACCGTCTACTGGGCGCGGCTGAAGAAGGGTCCCCGTGATTATGTGGAAGACGCGCACCCCGAGGAGTGTGGGTTTGCTCTGCCGCCGGCCCTGGCATACGAGGGTGGCGACACACCAGGTGGCCTTCTTAAGACGCGGGCACGCACTTCCTCGGAGCACCCCGAATACTTCGCCGTCGGGCGCGGCAAGTCCATCAACATCATCTGGCCATCGTACATCCTGGCCAACAAGCTCTTCAAGACGGGCCATGACCGCGTCGTCGACACCGAGGCGCTCCTGAAGCAGTGCTCGCTCAAGATCAACACCGGTAAGGCCGGCAAGGACTTTGTCTTCAGCCCTGACGACACCGTCGTCGTCTCTCTCGACAAGGCTGGGCGGGTCAAGTTCTGGGACGTGAGCGGCCTGACGGCGAAGCAGGCTGGCGGTGATCCGCATGATCCTATGCCGAAACATATGTCACTCGAGATTAACCAGCCTCTTGTGACGCTGACGACTACCCCTGAGGGCGAGAAGGCCTGGCCCACGTCGGTCCTGCTTCTGGACAAGTTCCGTCCGTACCAGAAGCGGACCGCACTCCGATACATGATGGTGGGCATGCGCCAGAACCACACGCTGCAGCTGTGGGACCTGGCGCTGGGGAAGGCGGTGCAGGAGTTCAACTTCCCCCACAACAAGGAGTCGGATGCTGTCTGCAGCGTTGCCTACCATGCTCCCTCCAGTATCATCGTCGTGGGCCACCCAACGCGCAACTCCATCTACCTTTTGCACCTCTCGGCGCCCAAATGTACCATCAGGAACCTGAAGCAGGTCGAGTACATGCAGCGCCTCGCTGCTCGGGATGCATCCATTCCCACGCCCGAGGCCACAGCCGTCATCAGCGGGATCCGTGAGTATTCCTTCGCCAACAAGGGTATCCTCCGCAGTCTGAGCTTGCTCGGAGTGGCGAGCGGAGAGGACGAGCCGATTCTTTTCGAGCTCTATGCCATGCACTCCAAGGGAGTCACTTGCCTGAGCATCCGGCAGGGTGAGCTAGGATGGTCGAGAGATAACAAAGTGATCGACTCGGCTGATGCCGTCGCGGCTGGCGTCGTTGACATTGCTGCGCTCGTGTCGCCCGTCCAGCCTCCTCAGCAGCCGCCTTCGGTTGTGGCGGAACCCCCGCATCGGCTGGCGCCATCGGCGCCCGCGACTCCGGCTCACGCAGCAGAGGCGACGCCTCAGCTTCGGATCGCAACCCGCGGCTCCGCAGTCGATGGAGCTGAGCACGTTGTCGGCCAGCTGAACGGCCAGTCGTCCCAAGATGACGAGAAGAAAGGGTCGTCCGAGCCGACTGCAGCAATGAAGATGGAAGAACGCAAAGACGAAGGAGAGAATGGACCAACTCCTCTTGTGCACGTGCCGGAAAAGAGCGATAAGAGCGACAGGAAGAGCCGGAAAAAGAAGGCTGCAGCGGCCGCGGCTGCAGCAGCCTTGCCGTCAGAGAGAGAGCTTGCGTCGTCCCATGTCAACGGTGCCCCGTCTCCCAGCCGGGCTGCGTCCGCGTCCACGTCTGCGCCCACGCCAAATAAGGCATCTGGCGTCAAGACGCCACGCACGGGCGCTAACGACAACTCGGCGACGAACTTCAACTTCTCGTTGGGCCAGCTTGCTGCTGCGTCTCAAACGCATCTCGACAACGCCTTGAGCAGCATGGAGTCCCGCATCGTCTCCAACGTCGCAGCTCGCTCCAAAACCGACCTGGACAAACTGTTCAGGCGAGTTGAGGACGTGCAAGTCGGCCAAAGCCAGGCGGCAAGCCGCAATCAAGCCGCCTTGCTGGAAGTCGTGTCCAACGTCCTTAGCTCCAACGTCGAGCAGGTGCTGGGCAAAATTCTCGACCAGGCTCTTGCGGACCACCTCGGCCCCGCTCTTGTGCCTGCCGTGCACTCGGTCGTGCCGGCCGTTCATTCGGCTGTCAACGAGAACGTGTCGGAACAGTTTGCATCACACACCAGCATTCTCTTGGACGGCGTGCAGAAGGAAATCCAGCGGCGTGTTCCCCAGGCTATGGCGCAGGCCCTGCAGGAGCCGGACTTGACCAAGGCCATGACAGAGCGGATCAGCCACGATATCGATTTTCAAATCGCCAAGACCGCCGATGCCCTCTTGCCCAATCTTGCCCATACCATCGCCCGGTCTGTACAGCAGCACATTAACAGTCAGCGCGACGAGCCCCTGGGGCGCCTGACAGCGCAGCTCCAGGACCAGTGGCGCCAGCAGGCGGACAAGGATCGTCAGGTGGCCCAGCTGGTCGCACAGAATGCTGATCTTAGCAACCTGATCAGCAACCTGGTTGCATCGCAGGCGCAGATGAAGAAGAGCCTGGTATCCATGAGCACCATGGTGCGGGAACTCCAGACGGGCCTGCAAACACAGCAAGCGCAGCTAGCACAGCAGGGAACGCCGCTCTTCAGGGACACCACCGTGGTGTCAGATCGGCAGTCTAACGCTGCCCTGCCGCCGTCTGCACTCGGCCACTCGCACTCTCAGGGCAGCGGCGGTGGCAGTGGATCGCGCAACGTTTCGGTATTTGGCGGAAGCCCGCACATGAAGGCACCAGGCGGCGCATCTCAAGACTCGTACCCCCAGCCTTCGTTTACGGCCCAGCAACATGGGCAGTTTGGTTTTTCAAACCCCTACCACCAGAGCCCTCAGCAGCAGCAGCAGCAGCAGCAGCAGCAGCAGAAGGAGGAGGAGGACCAGCGCCTGCGCCAGCAGCAGCAGGACCAGCTCCAGCAGCAACAGGAAGAACTGATGATGGGCAACCACGAAGATCGCAGCAAGATGATGGAAGTGGATCGGGTTGTCGAGGTAATCAGCGGCCAGATGCAGGCCGGGGACTACAGCAACGCCATTCTCCGCTGGCTGCAATCCGGATATTTTGAAGAAGTCTTCCAGCGGCTTATTTCGACGTACCACCCGGATATTGTGGTGGGTTTGGCAGCGCTGCTCCAGCTGTCGCTCGCGACCATGGTTTCGGAGAACCTGAACATCGACAAGCCCAAGCTGTCCGTGAAGGCCAGGCTGCTGGAGTCGTCCCTCTACCAACTGGAGACAACGGCACAGGGTCTGGTAAGTCCCGAGCGTCATGCTTTTTTTTTTTTTTTTTTTGGTCAGGATTGGTCGCGTGTTTGGGGTTGACAGACCTGTTTTAACTAACCGTCTGCCTATTTTTGCGTACACTCAGGCCCAGCAGGACAGCCATTTCCGCCAGCTGACGCCCAACGTCATGCAGCGCATCAAGCGTGACATTGAACAGCTGCTCCTAACTGTCAGCCGCAGGGCTCCGCACGATCCTTTTCTCAAGGACCTCTCCCGTATGATTGCTATGGCTGCACGGATTTCTGGCATCGTCGAGGATCAGGGACAGGGACAGGGACAGGGACAGGGACAGATCGACGTCCAGCCTCAAGGCGGAATGGCTGCCCCTGCCCATGTTGGTCATTCTTACTGAGTGAGGGGGGGGGACGCGAACACGGCTGTTCGCAGTGAGCATGGAGGGACAAGCAGACGAGGAATATGTGTGAGTAGTGTGTGTGTGTTTGCGTGGATTCGGATGTGGGCTCCCCCTTTACATGCGATATGGGCGGGCAGCCGACTTGAGCGTTAGCCGACTTTAGCGTTAGCCGACTTCAGCGTTGATGGATTACGACAGTACCTAGATTACGACAGTAGCTTCAGAGGCATGAGTATGGCGCGATAATGAAACCACGGACTCGATACTAGAGGATGCCATGGCTAGTGATGTAGTGCCAATCACAAAATCAACATGCAGATCCCTCATCCCCCCGAGGGTCCCGTCCGTACACGCTTATTTATTAACCCCGATTATATTATTATTATTATATCTTCGAGCGGAGCGAGGCTGGGGGTCTGGGGGGAACCCCCAGAAAAAAGCTCGCTCTATCTTGACCTTTTGTTTTTCTGGGGGTTCCCCCCAGACCCCCAGCCTCGCTTCGCTCGAAGATACGATAGCAATAATATAGAAAATCGGTGTACGCCCTGTTTTCTACTCGACCTGCCCCTTTTCCAATCATTTCCATCCTTTGTTTCGTCCTTATGTGCCCCTAGTATTTTCCCGCCCCCCTACCCTATCCATGCTGAGTCTAGAGGGAGGGTAAATGTTATAGAAAAAGAAAAGGAGGGTAAAAGAGGCTCCCTTAAATCCACCGAGGGGCTCCCCCCCTGAGGCCTACGAAGCCTCCTCCTCCCATGTCGAAGCGCATGTGCGGCCTCGCCAGCTCGAGCGCATTCAGCTCCCGCACAACCGCGGCGGCGGCAACCACCCTGAAGCTCGCGACTTCGTTGCGCCGGCTCCAGGCCTTGGTCGGCGTGCAGCCCGCCTGCACGCATGCCAGGCACAGCTCGAGCGCGTCCGCCGCCGACGTGCCGCCCACGTCGGCCTGGCTGTCGGCAACGCTCTGGTCGTCTGCTGCTGCTGCTGCTGCTGCCTGCTGCCCGGCCTGGTGGTCCGCGTCGCCCGTGCGCCGCCGCATCTGCTTCGTGATCCACCCGCTGATGCGCTCAAACTCGTCCTTGAGCCGGACCGACCGGTCGCGCTGCCGCCCCGTCAGGTATCCCTTTCGGCCCACAATGCCCACCACCACCTCGAGCTCTTTCAGAGGGTGCGCCGGGTGCTCGCTAAACTGCCGCATGATGTCTGCTATGGCCCCTTCGTACCTGTGCAGAAAAAGAAACAAAGGTCAGTCCACACCCTGTGAGAGGAATAGAGAAATATCTCGTCTAGATGGGAAGAAGAGAGAGAGAGAGAGAGAGAGAGAGAGAGAGAGAGAGAGAGAGAGAGAGAGAGAGAGAGAGAGAGATAGGCCACCCACGCGTCACGCAACCGGTGCGCTTCCTCCTCAAATCGGGCCCACCTCACGTAGCCGAGTCTTTGGGCCCGGGAACAGACGTTCGCCATGAATTCCTCCCAAAAGTCGCCCTCCGCCACACCCGGCGGCTTCCGATATTGTACATTCTCGGCCCAAATCAGCTTCTCGTCCACGGCTCGGTAAAGCTGACCCAGTATCTTGGGAGAGGGGTAGTACTGAAATCTGGGTCCATCGTCGTCGCCGTCATCATCGCCGTCGGCATTGTCGTCCGGCTCCTCCGAAAGATCAATGTCCTGCTGCCCTATGTCTGTCATAGGACCTGGAGCTAGCCAGTCAGGCCGACATCGGTTCATCCTGGGCAGGGAACCCATGTCGGGGGCCCTGTTCGTCTTTGAGAAATCGACAGCCGTGGAGTGGAGTTCGGCCAAAAGCTTGCAGTCCTTATCCAGGGTGCCCTCAGACCTTTGATCAGCCAAGATCATGTGCTTCACGGCTATTCTCCCGAGCTGGTCGAGTCTGATATAGTCGATGAAGAAGTTGGCCATGTCTGCCAGCTCGAGGTCGCGATCCAGCTCGAGCGGATTCACGCGTGGATAGTCGGCCGGCTCCTCGGTCTTGACGGGCGAGACCACCACGGGGTCGAAGATGACTTGGAAAATATCACCGTCAAGATCGCCCCCGGCGAGCTTGCTAGGCAGGTCGCGATCACCCCGCTGGGAGAAGACGATGCAATTGGAGAGCCGGCGGAGGGGGTGGCCGGCGGGCACCCGAACGCTGGTGCATTTCTGAACGTCTCCCGGATGCAATGCCGGGCAGCGATAGACCAGGACGGGACCCTCACCAATACGTCCTTGAACGCGGCCATCCGGGCTGGCGTCGTAGGTCACGTAAACCTGGTTGGCCTCGAGGAATCCGAACTCGTCAAGGACGCCGAACAGCGTGACGCCCAGCGGCACGGGAATGCGCGCCTTGTGCTTGAGCAGCCGCAACTCCTGGAGGACCACAGCCTCGACGATGGCGCGGAGCAGCGGTTCCCTCCTGTAGTCGAGCCTCATGTCGCTAAGCTGGCGTATGAACCTGGGCAGGCCAACCGCCTTGGCGACGCTTTTTTCCGTCAGGTAGCCCGCTGTGTTGTGCACATCCCGCGTCACATCCCGCAGCTCGAGCAGCTTCTCCTCCTGGAGGCGCATGAACCAGTCGAGAGGGGCGCCCAGGTCTTCGAGTATCTTGATGACCTGGCGATTCAGAACCAGCGGGATCGGCTTCGACGCGACATCACAGATCTCGAGGTTTTCCACGTCTGTAGAGGAGAACTTCACCATCGACGGCCGGATGTTGATTTGGCCTCCGGGAAGCCTCGGGTCCTCGCACAACATGCCCTTGGCGCCGCCATATCTGATCTGCAGGCATGTCGGCTCGCCCTTGGATGCCGGGAGAACCTTCCACACAGCCTGGAGGGCGTCAGTCGATATGGTGCCCACACCGTCGCTAAAGACGCGGCCTCCTCTCTCGACGTCCCGGATATTCGCGGCTGCTATCCCTTTCATCGGTACGGCCCAAGGCACCTCTGTGAAGGCCTGGCCGATGCGGGCCGCACACCTAGGCGGGCAGCGCATCTTGGAAAACTCGCCCAGGCCCGCAACGATGGTCTGGGGTATGACGAGTTGTGTTCCGTGGATGAAGGGGGCCGAGAGCCAGCAAGAGTGCGACCGCAGCGCGGAGTGAGAGCTGCCAAGGAACTTGTACAGTCGCCCTGCTATGCTGATTCCGCTGGAAAGCGTGTGCTTGAAGTGATCAAAGATGCGGTCCAGGGAAACCTTGGTCGTGGAGTAAAGTTCTGCCTGGTCGTCGCCGCCAAACTGGACACGCAAGAAGAAGTCAATATGGCCGGGATACTTCCTGAGCACCCTGTTCATTGGCTCGCGCTCGGGTCCCGACAGGACGACGCGTCCAGGACTGACGGTTGCCTTGAAGACGTCCGTTGTCGTGGCCACCAGCTCTTCGTCGGCGTACATGTACGCCTCCGGATCGGCGCCGGTCTGGATCCGGCCCTCCCAGTCTTCGAGAAAGCTCATGATGGAGTCCACGTCAAACTCGTTCGGCCCGTTCGGGCTCGGCAAGTCCAAGCCGTTGAAAAGCTTCTGAAAGGCCGGGACCGAAATGGGCGGTCTCGTCTTGCCCAGGTGCTTGGCGACTGCGAACTTGGCCACCAGTCGATCGGTCAGGTCTTGGACAGTAGTGGGATGCAGATATCCGTTGGTGACGAGCCGTTGGAGCGAGAAGAGATAGACGAAAGGGATCTGACGCCTGGACTCGAGCTCCTGGAGGGAGCTGCGCAGCTTCTCGTAGGCGCTGGCAAAGCTGACAGAGCTGGTCCGGGAGGTAAAGTTGAAGCGGGTAACATACAAGTCTTCTTGGTCTCGGAGATGAGCCATGCTGCGTTCCAGGCCGGGATTTTGGCTGTCGAAGACGAAGAAGTACACCAGGCAGAAGCTTGACACGCGCTCGTGTTGCGAGTCAAGGCCGGGCAGTTGCTGCCATTGCGGACCATTGGGTCCCCGCCGGGAAGACGTTGTTGGCTTGATCGTCAGTGAGGACATGCCGAGAAGCAAGGGGTCGTCGAGCTTGGAGAGAAAGGCGGGCACGTCCGTCAAGGTGACAGCCATGCCGTCGGTCGACCAAATCAACTCAAAGATGCTCCGCAAGGGAACGCGGAGCTGAAGGCCGGCGTGTTCGAGGCGTGCAGTCATGTTCCGCCGTGTGAGCTTCACCTGGCCTCGGCCCTTGAGGCTGTATTCCGAGACGAAACAGAAGTGCTTGGCCGAGGCGTCCCAATAGCCGCAGCACAGTTTCTTGATTTGGAATGTGGTCACATTCCGCTGGTGGCGGTGCTGCTGCTGCTGGCCGGGCTTGCCCCCGGTAGTAATAGCATTGGCCCGCAATTGGGCTTGGTCGATGGTAGCCCGGATGCTGCTGAGAACGAACGGGTCGGGAGGTGAGCGTTCACTCGAGCGGCAAAAGATAGCTGCGTTCATGAGTCTCAACCGAGCCCTGTTCTTTGGCTTTGGCTGGCCGCTCTGTTGCTTGGAGGGTCCCCTTGGGCGAGCGGCACCATGGTTCTTGAGGGATTCCTGAACCAGGCCGGAGGAGGCGTCGATCGGGATCTCTCCATGCCGACGGAGGAAATTCTCCCCATCTTGCTTCACAGGGAAACGGACAAAGGCGTATGGTTTGGCGCTGAGCTTCTCGCAATCGAAGTATTTGATGCCGAGTTCCGCCATGCACGGCTCCAGCTGGCTCCGAAGGCTCCGCCAATCAAGGTCCCGAGGCACATTGCTCATATGGACCTCCATCCTCACTGGATGCAGTCGAGGGGGGCAGGCCAGGGAAAGGGAGTTTGGGTTAGAATGGAATGAATGACTCGAGGTGAATAAATGAAACGAGGAGGATGGCTACGAGCGGGTCAGGAGAGGACCAATATGAAGGAGACTGTCATGGTGATAGAAGAATATGGGGGATGGAGACGGAGGGCGGAGGGCAGAGGGCAGATGGGCAGATGGGCAGAGTGCCGGCAGCCTATTGACGGAAAAAAAGCAATACACATACGGTTGCCCGCGTCACCGGTCCGCGCTCGGCCTTCTTATATGAGACACGAAAGCAATAGCACACACCAGAAAGCAAGGGAGGGCGAGTCACATGGAGAGGGGAAAGGACGGTTGTATCAACTGGTTAGATCGAGTCGAGGGAGGCATACGGGAACGGCAAGGATTAGGGGAACAAGCGGGCTCGCTCGGGAGGGATTTGACTTTGATTTATACTAGAACGTTTCTCCCTGACCTGACATCTGTCGAAGAGGTATCCTGGGAAATACAGACCAAAGGTTTAGATGCGAGGCCGGCATCAGTCTAGATCGAGGTGAGGGGAAGGATAAGCACGCACCTTCACAAGTCTGACAGTCTGCAATGAGGCCGGATGTAAACGACGACAGTCATATGATTAGCTACCGTGGAAACATTATTATCCAGAGCCTCACTCCTCCTGCATGCACATGCTTTTGTTTTGTCCGTGCTTGCTCCTGGGGACACCAACCCGCCTTTTCTATTCCTTTTGCTCCTTTTGACCTCGGTTTGACCAAGGATTATAATGTTATATGTTCGTTATGTAATTTGTCATGACAAGTTGGCAAAGTGCCATCACAAAATAAGCATGTGATCCTGGAGTACGTGCACGCTCATTTCTTAACCCCGATCATATAATTGTCTTCGACCGAAGCGAGGTCGGGGGTCTGGGGGGAACCCCCAGAAAAAGGTCGCTTTACCTTTTAACCTTTTTTTTTCCCTGGGGGTTCCCCCCAGACCCCCAACCTCGCTTCGCTCGAATATACTATATAATATCGAAAAAAAAAAAAAAAAGAGCCGCTCTACCTTTTACCCTTTTTGTTTTTTTTCCTGGGGTTCCTCCCAGACCCCGGCCTCGAATGTAAGTAAATGAGCGTGCACGGACCCTAGGATCTACATGTTGTTTTCGCGATTGGCACTGTACCTTACAGTGATACCTTACCTTACATAATAATAGCCGCCTGGTGCAAGCCCATCTCGACATGGACATCGGCTCGCGACCAGAAGCGCCCACTGCGGCAAAACAAAGAAAGTCTGGCGTCTCGTGTTGCCAATCAAGCAGCCGTCAGGAACTCTTCTTGAGACGACTTCCACAACCATTGATCATGATCAAAGGCCTTTGCGTGGTCGGTGGCTGCCAGCCTCGTCCTCTCCATTCCGTTAATAGAAGCCGGACCCCACCGATCCGGGATCAAAGAAAGAGGGAGGCGCGTCCTCTTCACCCACATCGCCGCCACGGGCTGGCTCTGTCTTGCTTCATAAAACCCCAGCTTGACGCCATGCTCGCTCTTTGAAAAGTCACCTGTCTCTTAGCGCTCGTCCCATTCTTTATGCTGCTTTTGTTCTTTCACCGGACCTTATCCATATCCATTAGCTGCAGGGCAGCAAGGATTCTAAGGCCTCAATAGGTTCATCAACTTCGTTGCTGCCTCTCACACTCACTCCTTTAGCATCACTGATCGAGCGCACTTGCTCTTGTCTTCGTCTTCGTCTTCATCATCTTCATTGCGCATATTCGTTTCTCCTTGTGTTTCCCCCAAGCGAGAACGGCCGTTGCGGAGGATACATCTGCTCCCGGACACGCGCCACACAAAACATCTATCTCCATAATCTCTAATAAAAAACACACAACACAAACCGGTCTCCCCCTAATGAGATCCGCCGCCACCAAATTCGTCGCCGCCGAGGGCCGCGCCTATGCCATGAACGTTCTGCATGGCTCGGCGCCCCTCGACGGCAAGACGGCCGCGACCACGGTTGCCACGTCGGCGGCGAACCAGGCCGTCGGCCTCGGCAAGAGCACCGCCACGGGTTACCTGCGCGTGTGGGAGAACGTGCCGCGGCTCGTCTTCCGCGCCCTGCAGTGCGTGCTCGCCATCGTCCTCGTCGCCATCCACGGCCACCGGGTCCAGGCCAACCACGCGTCCGGCACGGCCGTGTCGCCCGCCTGGTACTACGGCCTGGCCGTCGCCGTCGTGTCCGCCCTCACGGCCGCGCTCTTCGGCCTCATCGCCCCCTGCGGCGCCGTGGTGGACAGCTTCAAGACGCACCGCATGTTTGCCTGGGATGGCATCTTGTTCTCTACCTGGCTCGTCCTCTTTGGCGTTTTTGCCGGCATCTCCCTCCACCGATCCGACAAGGACCCGTTCGAGGACAGCAGCACCACCACTCTGAAGGCCGCCACGTGGATCGATTTGATCAATGCGATCCTCTGGTTGGTCAGCGCTATATTCGGCTACGTCAAGACGAGGATCTCGAAGCGCGTCGACTCGATGGGCGAGAAAGGCGTGAGCAAGCTGTTTGGCATGGGAAGGAGGAAAGAGGCGGCCGCTATGCCGGAGCACCATGCCGGCTTCAACCCGGTATAATAAGCCATGGGGGCGTTTTGACATTTTGTTTTTGTATCATCAATGTTCGGTCTCGGCGTTGCCATGTAGTACATTCCATCTAAATTGTTTAATTGTCAAACTGCCTCTTTACAAAGTCTAATCTATGGCCAGTATGGCTCTGGCTGCAGAACATGCGCATTCGCTCTAGCCTGGGACCAGGAGAGAGGCCCCAGTCCGAAGCGGCCAATGCAGAAGAGCGGCGTACCATGCACACAGCCAAGAACTACAGCTTGCCCGCAACTGCTTCGCCGCGTCTGTCTGATCGTTGAAGCTGGATTCTGCTCCGTTATAAACATACAGCCTTGACTCGCGGTCTTCCCGAAACCTTAAGCTCTAGGTGAGGGGATTCACAGAAAGCCTCTCTTGGGCGTAGAAGGCTAGAAACTACTAGATACCAAGGCAGGGAGGTCAAAGGGACATGATCCATTGGGTTGACATACGTTTCCGCCACCGGTCTCTCTCAAACTGCTTCACCCGAACAAACATAAGCCCACCCCATCCTACACCATCGACGCAGTAAAGCTCCAACCCCCCCCCCTCCCCGCTCTCATGGTTCGCGAAACCAAGATTATATATGTCCCTGACCTCGTCCAACCGAGGCAGAAAGTGCGTTGATCAGGCTGGAATTGTAAAGGTAGGCAGGGACAGGAACAGAGCACAACAACAGCCAAAAAAATTAGTCCTCGTCCTTCGTCACATCTGCTCGTCGTCAACAAGTTGGTTTGATGGGCTCTCAAAGCCAGCATACATGGTAGGTAAGATACAAGAAACAAAAAGGTCAAAAGGGCCAGCGGATCCGTAGCGGGAAGACGCAGAACAAGAAGCCCCCGCAAAAAAAGAACCAGATAAACAAGCGTAGGTCAACAGGTACAAATATAGAAGAGAACGAGGTTTCGACACACTCAGACAGACCAGTGCGTCTCCCGCTACCACCGCAGAGGCGCGAATTGCGGAAGGAGTAGATAGGGCGGGGTTGGTTTAAGTTCCGCAGATCACAGTGGAAGATTAAAGGGAAACAGGAAGCAGGAAACAGGAGTGGGTAAAGGGCAAGGTGAGACTAGGGGCATCATATGTGACCGGATTTCTATTAGATGATAAACAACCCCAAGGTTGGATGAGTAGGTGTGTGTGTGTGTGGGGGAGGGGGGTAGGGGTTCTCCTATTCTCTGCCTTACTTTCCGAACTACCAGGTGGAAGCACAAAAAAACATGCCAGTCCATACAAACGGCCGCTCATGATTCTAGGACATGGGGCATGACGATCGTAACACGTGAAGTCGTTAACTGGGTCGAGCACAGGGCCCCGCTTGCGAACCTGCGTCTGCTGTTCGTCCCGCCCTCCCTCCTCTGTCCGTCTCAGGCGTGCGGGGAGGGAGGGCTCTTGTTGCAGAGGTGGGCGGAAGGGATTCAAAAAAAAAAAAAAAAAAAAAAAAAAGCACTAGAAACGGCGCTCAAAGTCGCAGGCCACAGTCGAGGCCTATGGTCGGGGCCATTAGTGTAAATGGTTGCCCCAAGATGTAAATGTGTGGTATGTATAACCCTGGTCTCAGAATCTTTTCCGCTTTTTGTTTTCAGGCATCCGGTCGTTCGTCGTCATCATCATGTCGGGTATAATGCAAGTATCGACGGCTGAACCACACGGGTGAACATGGGACAGGTGGAAATGCATAGAGGAGAAAAAATCACTTCAGCCAAGCCTCCTCAGGCAGTTGACCGATCTGTTTGGCCTGGTTGGCCTCGCTGCTGGCATTTTCGATAGGTATAGGCAAGGAAGGACCTTGGGCTGCCTAAAACCCAGTGGCCGAAGAGCCTGACGTGGCCCGGACGCCGTTATCAGATGAGTCTAGATTTATCGAGTCAACCTGAGAACATTCATAATGTTTTTTTTTTTTGTGCAGTTGGTCAGATCCCTAGACGAGAGGAACCACCGCTTGCGCGCATTTCCAACGGATAAGAAACAGAGGCTTACCACTACCATGGTGCACGTGGCCATTGGTGCGAGTGCGTGCGGCGAACCCCATGGTCTTGTCGTTCCAGTCGCTGGTCGGACCGAGGGGTTGACGTTCAGGACGTGTTGAAGTTCCGTTGATGCCAGGTCGCTGGCTGCCGATGGCACCTGGGTTCTCACGCGACGGGCGTAGGCGGTTGCCCCCCGCAAACGGCTCACTGCTCAAGGACATGCCGCCCAGATCGCTGATCAGGAGGGACGTGTCGGTGCTGGTTGTGGTGGCGACCGTGTTGACGGTGTTAGAGCTAAGGGCCGTACCGGGAGTGGTTGGGGTGGTGAGTGCGCTGGTGTGGCCAAGGTTGGCGCTATATTCGCCGAACTGCACGACGCCGGGGCCGTGGGCTAGTCCGTTGGAGCCCTGCGGCAGGGCGCTGTGAAATGGACCTGCCAGCGATGATGCTGGGCTCGGCGTGTAGGAGCGAAGATCGGCAAAAGACTTGACCCCGCGCAGCGCGTTGAAGCCGCCCTCGGGGCTGTCGGGCAGCTCCAGCGTGGGTCCGTGGCGGCCCTGGCGGCCGAGCGTGCCGTAAAGGCTGTGTGCGCCGGCCCTGGTTTCGGCAAAGTCGATGGTGGCAGCGCGGCTCAGGCCCCTTCGATGCGCATCGGCCGAGACACCAGGGGGCAGGTGCATGGATGCCGCCAGAGTGCTCGTAGCAGCTGTGTTACTGCGGCTTTTGAGGACCTGAATCTGTCTGTCCTGACCCTCGCCGACCGACATGTGCTGGAGGCCCATGTTGTGGGCCAGAATGTGCACCGTGCGTCGTTGTGACGGCGTGATGGTGGAGGGGAAGATGAGGCATTCACGCGAAACGTCGCTTCGGAAAAGGGTCAGCTCTGTATAAAAGTTGAGCGTGTCCTGATTGTTAAGATCGAGATCGCCTGCACAGTAAGAGAACGGACGACTTGTTAGTGTAACTCGACATGGCGATAGCGAGGCAACGACCCAACAAAACTCTTACGCAATGGAGACGCACGCTGACGCGTGGCGGTCGAGTTAATCGACTGCATGGAACTCTGCGAGTGTAGCGTGATGGGCTGGTGCTGCTCTTCCAGCTGGCCGCGCTTTTCACGCTTCTCTCGTTCGATGCGCTCGCGCTCGTGCTCCGGCAGCATTTTCTTGTATTCGACACGCAGCTTGCGCCCCTGCACGTCGAAGCCGTTGAGCTGCTCGATGACGGTCTGAGTGTCGATGGGGCTCTGGAAGTTGGCAAAGGCCAGACCGCGGAAGATGCCGCTGTCGAAGTGGTAGTTGAACGCGTAGGGCTGCGGCAAGCCCAATTCTGCCATCATGCCCGTAAGCGTCTCCTTCCTGACGTTGAAGGGGATGTTCTTGATGACAATAGCGGTAGGGATCAGGTCGCTGCTGAGAGGCTTTGGCTCCTGGCGGGTGTCGTAGAGACCGGCACCATTGACTGGCATGGCCCCGCCACCCACACCCATGGCGCCAGGCTGCATGTTCATCCCGACATTCTGGAAGCCCATGCGGTCGGGCGCGTACTGCCCGGCGTCGGCGTTGCCGTTCATGAGGCCCATGGGCGGCTGGTTGTTGTAGCCGAGCGGAGGAGAGTAGTGAGTCGAGGAATTGGCGAGGGCCTGGTTGCCCATCATGGCAGCCTGATCAGGCATGCCAGTCCACTCCTAGACGACAGGAAAACAGGGAGAAGGCATATTGATATCAGCAACGCGGGTCCCGGCCAGAAGGAGAAAAAAGCCGGACAGCAGAAACCAGCAACGAAAGGGGAGGAAGAAATGGGGGGGAACCAACGGTGGGAATGGCTCGTCGAGCACCTGAACGCATCCTGCCGTCACCCATGGCGCCGTTGACGGTGTTGGCACCCGAGTTGTAGACCCATGCCTGCGTGTTCCCGAAGAAAACAGGATCAGCCCCCGGGGCGGCGGCGGCAGGAGCATAAGCTTGATTGGGAGGCATGGGTATTCTGGCCTGCTGCGATTGCTGCTGCTGCTGCTGCTGTTGGTGCTGCTGTTGGTGCTGAAGCTGCTGCTGGTGAGGGAACTGGTGCTGGTGCTGGTGCTGGTGTCGGAAGCCGTCGTACGAAACGAAGCGGTCATCCGTGGGGAACATGGCCGAGGCCATGGCATCTATTTGAGGCTGGCCTTGGACGGGGCGGGATCCAGCAATGCGGGAAGCGGCAGGGACGCCAGCAGTAGTGTTGTAAGCAGGTCTCGACAGGCTGGGGGATCGGGTTGGGTTGGCCAGAGGATAGGCAGGTGCGGAATAAAAGAGGTCGGGCTGCTGCTGATTCATTGTTTCGGGCGCGGTCGCTGGTCCTGGCGCTGGTAGGACGCAGGTTGCAGGCTGCACTGCAGGTCGCAGGTAGGTGGGCTCGCTGGTTGACAACTTAGGACTGGCGCAGAAGCCAAGAAGACGTGACAGATTTTCAAGCGTGCACCCGTCGGCCAGCCAGCGCCACAGTGCTTGGTACTGGTACAGTACAAGGAGTACTGGGCCGGCTGCTCGGACGGGAGGCGTGGAGAATTTGGGGGGTAGTCGGAGCCAGAGGACACAGACGTGAAAGTAAGACAGACACAAGGCGCGGTGGTAGTGGGGCTTGGAGCGTGTAGTAGGAGGAAGGCAGATAGAGATATCCGGTATGTGTGTGTAGGTGCGTAGATGCGTGGGTGTGCGGGTGTGTGGGTGTGTGGGCGTGTGGGTGTTCTTGCAGTCGCCCGTCGCAGACTCGGCGGTCGACCACGATCAAGGGGACGCAGGGACGCAGGGACGCAGCACGGGGCGCCCAAAAGGTACGCATGCACACGCGGCACACGCGATGGCCGGCTGCGTGCTGCACTAGGTCGAATGGGCCGAACGGGCAGCTCGCAAGCGATGGCGACGGGTCGCGATCACGGTAGGGTCCACGATAGCGGGGCGCCAATGCGAACACGGATAGAGAGATGGACGACGTTGAACGGTTCGAGGCTGCTGAACTGCTGGACTGCTGCTGGTGTTCAATCTGGACGCTCGAACAGCGGCCGCGTCTTTGGCTGATGAAGAAGCTGATAGGCGGGAAGGAGGCGAGAACGATTTGGAGCCGGTTCAAGTGGGGAGGAGGAGATCCATGTACGGACCTTGCTAGCCACTCGCAGTCTTATTAGTAGGGGGCTATTATGCAGGGCTGATGAAAGTTCCTGGCCCCGACCCGACCACAGGAGTCGACGAGCCCCCCCTCAAGTCCTGCGTCGTTGCCACAGTACCAGGAGACCAGGACAGACGCTTTGCCGCGACGCATCAGCTGAGCTGCCAGAGAGAGAGCCTAGGCAGCCAGTCGGCTTCGAGCGTCTTGTCGGTCCTCTGCGAGGAAAGAAAGGGGGTGGAGAGTGGGGAGAGTTGTTCAGGCTGCGAAGACGCCACAGATGGGCGAAGAAAAAAAAAAAAATTAAACTAAAAAGGAGACAGGCTAGGTAAGGTCCAGGAACCACACTTAAACAGGCGGGCGAGTCTGGTAGTACTACATAATAGGAAGTAGTGAAAGTAGTTTAGCGTTTAGCGTGAGGATCGCACTTGCCCTTGAATGTCTTGGAGTGGAACCAATAGAATGATGGCAGCAGAATGTACTGCTACGTAATATCGATTCGATATGATAACAAAATAACAAAATAACAGAATAACAAAATATATAAATAATACATTAGATATCTAATAAGAGCAGGCTGGCAGGCTGGCCAAGAAGACATGACATGATTGGAGCGAGCGTAATGATTCTGCAATCAAACAAAACACTTGGATGTAAACAGACTGTAAGGTACATACTGACAGCTGACAGATAGATGTATTGGTACTGAATCCAACGATCCATGTTCGGCACGCACCACCGGCAGTCGCCACCGATGATGAAAAATGCGCCGGCTGAGTGATGACTAAGCGCCACCAATCGTGACGAATGATGAAACAACATGACTCCAACTATGTAAGGTAAGACCTGGGGCAAGTTGAGATAGTTGACAAGGTGGTTGGCAAGATGGCTTGGATGGATAAAGTCTCTGAATTGCTGAAGGGGCTTGGTAATGACCGAGTGACGAGAACTTCAACACCTCGTGAAAACACACGAGTTTTGGAGCGGGGTGGACGTCCAAGAGCAAAGGAGGGGGAGGAGGGGACTGACAAGCCAGATTGGGGCAGTGAGGAGACTGAGGTCAATCCCGTTCAGGGACGGGTTGATCCCCTTGATGATGACGGTGGCGTAGTTCTGGACGCCGATGCCCACGCCTACCACGCCAAAGTACATGACCAGGAGCGGCCACAGTCGCCAATCCAGGAACACGCGGAGGAGGTCGCGGACGGACCACTGCGGACGGTGATACACTCGCCGCAGGTCGTGGTAGTGGATCTCTGCGTCCCGGCCTGTGAGGGCCGGCGGGCTGCGTGGTAGCCACCAGAGATAGTTGGGTCGGGTTTGTTGTGACCCAGGGGCCATGGGTCGGTCGGGGAGCCACCAGAGGAGGACGATGCCGACGGCGATGGTGATGATGCCGTAGACGAGGAACATCCATTGGAAGCCGACGAGGCCGCGCGCGCCGTCCATCTTCTGGAACCCTGCCGAGACCAGGCCCACGACGGCGGCGGAGATTTGGGCGGCAGTGAAGTATTGG
>WXYE02038455.1:0-20218 GCA_011319275.2 Echinosphaeria canescens | reverse complement strand
CTTCCTTTTTTTGGCCTTAAGCCCCACCCGCGGTCGGCGGGCTCCGGGGGGGGGGGGGGGGCGGGAGAGTTTTTTTCTTGTCTCCCGTCTTCGTACCCCCCCCCCCCCCCCCCCCCCCCATACACACCTCTCTCTCTACGGTGCAGGTTTTCCACTGGCCCCTCTCTCATCCCTTGCTTTTTTCTTCCATCGTGCACTCTTGCAAAAAGTGTGGTTGAACCAGTTCCCTGCTGACACCGGCCTCTTTTTTTTTTTTTTTTCCCTTTGGAAGCGTCACCCACGTCTGCATGCTCGGCTGTTTCGTCGGCAAGCACCTTAGCGCGCCCAAGCCGAGCCCGGCAGACTTTGGGATCTACGACGAGACCGAACGGCCACACACGTCACTTGGCTACGGGCAAGATTATGGTCGGAGCAGGATTGCGAGCCTGAACCCGAGCCCGAGATGGAGTCCGAGAGGGAGCCTGGGCCGAAGGAGCGGCAGCAGTTGGAGGAGGAGCTGGAGGAGCGGGATGGGCGCGGTGCCGGTGCCAGTGCCGGTGCCGGTGCCAGTCTCAGTGCCAGTCCCGGTCCCGGTGCCGCCCGAGGTGATGGTGCCAAATCCACCACTCTCGGCTGTCCCGAATACGACGGACCGGGTGATGGCGTGGCAGACAGACAAAGCGTGGCAGGCCGACAACGCGTCGCCGGCCGGCTCGTCGCAGAGCGGGCGGCAGACCATAATGATCGGCATGCAGCGAACGCTGGGCTCGGTGCGCTCGGCGACCACGATGGGCACCACGGATACGTACTTCCAGAAAAGTCACTCCATGCGATGGAAGATGGGATCGAGGAGGGGGAGGGACCGGGACCTACAGTACAGCTAGGTGGCGAAGGGAATAAATAGAGAATTCCTCTTCGCGAACGAATGGAAAATTTGAATCCATCTCCCGCAATCTGCCCTTGATGATGCAACCCTCCCTCTCTCATTACATCTGGCCCATCTCACGTAACAACATTATCTGGTCTCGATGTCCGCCTACTAGAGACCTGTCTTAAACCGAAGCGGGTTGAAAGACGGACTGCCAGACATCAATTCGAGTAACAATTCAAGGCTTGCGGAGCCACGGGCTGCTCGGTGGCCACGGGCTGGTCCGGGTCGGCGGCCGAGCCGGCCGAACGATCCCTGCATCTCCGCCCATAGGGACTGCGCTCAGGCCTCCAACCACGAGCGTAAAGCGAAGCGAAGTCCCTGTACTATCAAAACGTGGAGCAGTACCTTCGAGCGAAGCGAGGTCGGGGGTCTGGGGGGAACCCCCAGAAAAAGGACGCTCTACCTTTCAACCTTTTTTTTTTCTTTTTCTTCCTGGGGGTTCCCCCCAGACCCCGGACCTCGCTACGCTCGAAGCGGTATATACAGATTGTTTGTCCTGTCTCTAGGTTAGCTGTGACTGAAATTGCTTCACATGCCTTTTCTCGCCTCGCCTTGACTCGCACCCAAGCACGATTTGAAGGCTCCGTGTCACGGCGCTGAGCTTTTGATACGCTCCCAACCAGGCGGGCGGTGGCGGTGTGCGTTCTCGTTAAGTTGGATTTGAATGCAGGAAGGTATGCTCGTTTTGTCGACTGCCCATTTTCTTTACATAGATATCCAACCCGCCGCTATCTCTAGGCGCAAGTAAACAAGCACTCAACCCTGACGACTACCGATAGACAGCCCTCGAGACAGGCAGGGAAGAAAGAGCACGCATGGAGTTTATACGTCGGATCACGGCAATGGAGAGGGGGCTTGGACTTGGCTATATTGCCTAGGTGAGCCAGAGCAAGAAGCCTCAACGTTGCCTGGCACGATCGACCATGCCTTTGCGGCGTAGGCGGCATACCTTGAGCCGCAGTCAGGTGAACCCTGACGTAGACATCCCAAATTTAGGTCCATGATCACAATTCATACAAGGAAGGCGCGTACAGAGGGAAATGTCCACGATATCCTTAAAAGATGGTCTTGGGTACCTAGGCAGAGGGAAGCAGGAGCATGAGAACAGGATTGCAAGAATCTGACCTCAAGGCTGGAAGTCATTGATCTGCTTGGAAATGGATGCCAATGCAAACAGGCGCCACGAGGGCGAGTGCCGCAGCCGTATTCGCTTATACGCCACTCGCCATCTTTGCATCCCATCCCCGACCCACGCCTGGCCAGCATCACACGCCTCTGGATCCCGCGCAACATCTCGCCCTTCTAGAGGCCTGTGATACGTACGGTGGGTCTTCTGAAGCGGGAGGTTCTTTTCTTCGTCGCTCCCCACAGCTCCAGCAGCAGGAGGAGCCGCAAAAGATACTACAGTGCTAACCACAAAATAAGAATGTAGATCTGAGAGTCCGTACACGCTCATTTACTAACCACGGTTATACTCTTCGAGCGCAGCGAGGCCGGGGGTCTGGGGGGAACCCCCAGGAAAAAGAAGGTTGAAATATAAAGCGACCTTTCTCTGGGGGTTCCCCCCAGACCCCCGACCTCGCTTCGCTCGAAGTTAGAACACGAGCCGTACATGGACCCTGGGATCTGCATGTTTATTTTGTGATTGACACTGTAGCATGAGAAGACGGAGCAATTATTGACCGCAGTCATTGTGATCGAAACAAGTGTTCCGTAGATTCGACTTGGACCTGATCGACACCACACCTCCGTGGGAAACCAAGGGCGCGGGCGTCTTCGTCCAGCCTGCCAGTCTAGCCTGTGGGAGGAAGCCCAACTACGCTATCATACATCAAGTTTTGACATGACTTGAATGTCATAAAATACTATGACTTAAGTGCGCCAGTGGCTACAATCATGGTAGATAGTATAGTTGAAAAGAGGTGTGCCAGCGTGAGTTGACTGGTTGATGGGCAGCAACTTCCATGTTGGTTCCTCGGCTAATATGTTGGTCAGGAAAGCCGCCCACACGCCAACTCTGGGCTATGACTTCCAAGCGATGCGTTATCCCAGTTCCTGTCATTAGTTCCTGCCATTTCACATGATGTAGCACGATGTAGGCAGCCGAGTGGGGCTTCCTGTATCTGAGATAAACATAGGTTATCGGTTGGTTATCGGGGTCCACAGCCCCCCACCAAGACTCGTTGACTTCAACTCGTCAGACTGGGCATTCAGCAAAGGCAATTCTTTTTTTGCCTCCCCCCACTCGAATATTGCCCGTTTCCAAGGTTGACAACCTTCTCTCCTTGCCTAATATTCCCGGCCTACTCTGCAAGACCGAGGAACACCAATACGGCTATCCGGTATACATTAGATATTCGACACCCAGCCTTTGCCTGCTGCTGTTGATTCCTATTCCTGTTGGATCCCTGTTGGATCCGCTTCTCGTGGGTGGTCTTGACTCCAGTGTCCGTCCACGTCACAACCCGAAGCCCGCCTTCCCCCCTTCCCCCCTTGCAATCAGACAAACGCCACGCAAAGATGGTGTCTGCGTCAAAGGCAAAGCGCATGGCGGCGCGGGATGCCACCAAGGACAAGACAAAAAAGACGGTGGCGTCCCGATCCAAGGTCGGCTCCGAGGTGCCCAGCGCGGCCGCCTCGGTCGACGGCGAGTCCGCCTCGGACCAGAACGATGAGGCGCCCGCGACGTCGGCCGACAAAATGGACGAGGTGCGCCGGCTGGCCGACCAGGTCGACAAGATGGGCATCTCAAACCGCGTGACCACGGGTGTGCTGGCGTCCACCAGCACCAGCAAGGACGTCAAGATCATCAGCGCCAGCCTGGTCTTCCACGGCCGCGTGCTCATCACCGACAGCATCATCGAGCTGACCCTGGGCCGCCGCTACGGCCTGCTGGGCGAGAACGGCTGTGGCAAGAGTACCCTTCTCAAGGCCATCGCTGCCCGCGAGTACCCCGTACCCGAGCACGTCGACATCTACCTGCTCAATGAGGGTGCCCCGCCCTCCGACATGGGTGCCCTCGAGTGGGTCGTGACGGAGGCCGAGAATGAGATGAAGCGCCTGGACGATCTGGCCGAGAGGCTGCTTGAAGAAGAAGGACCCGAGTCGCCTGTGCTGCTGGATCTCTACGAGGTACGTATTTCCCCATTTCTCGTCCGTTTCGGGAAAATATCTATCTCGTCGCAAGACTGACATCTCTCCTCTTTCCCTCTCTCCCTCTCTCCCTCTCTCCCTCCGCAGCACATGGACAAAATGGACCCCTCAACCTTCTCCACCAGGGCATCCCTTATCCTGACCGGTCTCGGCTTCAACAAGACCACCATCCACAAGAAGACCAAGGACATGTCTGGTGGCTGGCGGATGCGTGTGGCCCTCGGCAAGGCCCTGTTCGTCAAGCCGACGCTGCTGCTGCTCGACGACCCCACTGCCCATCTGGACCTCGAGGCCTGTGTGTGGCTGGAGGAGTATCTCAAGAAATGGGACCGTACGCTAGTGCTCGTCTCGCACTCGCAGGACTTCATCAACGGCGTGTGCACCACCATGATCGATCTGCGCGACCAGAAGCTGCTGTACTACGGCGGCAACTACGACTCGTACGTCAAGACGCGATCTGAGCAGGAGGCCAACCAGATGGTGGCCTACAAGAAGCAGCAGGACGAGATTGCCCACATCAAAAAGTTCATCGCCAGCGCCGGTACGTACGCCAACCTGGTCAAGCAGGCCAAGTCGCGGCAGAAGATCCTGGACAAGATGGAGGCCGACGGCCTGATCCAGGCCGTCAAGGTCGACCGCGAGTTCAAGTTCCGCTTCGCCGACGTGGAGAAGCTGCCGCCACCGGTGCTGTCGTTTGACAACGTCACCTTCTCCTACTCGGGCAATCCCAAGGACGACCTATACCGCAACATCGACCTCGGCTTTGACATGGACTCGCGGACAGCGCTCGTGGGGCCCAACGGCGTGGGCAAATCGACACTGCTGCGGCTGATGACGGGCAAGCTGATGCCGACCGAGGGATCCGTGACGCGCCACACGCACCTGAAGCTCGGCGTGTACTCGCAGCACTCGGCGGACCAGCTGGACCTGACCAAGTCGGCGCTCGACTTTGTGCGCGACCGGTACCGGGAAAAGTCACAAGACTACCAGTTCTGGCGCCAGCAGCTGGGGCGGTACGGCGTGTCGGGCGAGACGCAGACGTCGCTGATGGGCACGCTGTCGGACGGACAGCGCAGCCGCATTGTGTTCGCGCTGCTGGCGCTCGACGGGCCCAACATGCTGCTGCTGGACGAGCCCACCAACGGCCTGGACATGTCGTCCATCGACTCGCTTGCCGACGCCATCGACAACTTCACAGGAGGCGTGGTGGTTGTGAGCCACGACTTTAGGTATGCTTCTGCTTGTTATCCCTAGCGCGTATGCGTATGCATGCGTGTGTGCGTGTGTGTGTGTGTGCGTGTGTGCATGCGTTTGTGTGTATGCCGTGTTTGTGTGTAGCGCTCGGACGGCTAACGGTTGACTGCCTGCAGATTGCTGGACAAGATTGCGAAGCAGATTCTCGTGTGCGAGAACAAGACAATCAAGGTCTGGGACAGCAGCATTGCCGGCTACAAGAACTACCTGCGGAAGAAGATGATCGCGGCGGGCGCTGTTTGAACGAAGTGACAAACACGACGGATGATGTTACTCTCCCCTAATGGGCGCAGCTACGGGACAGGGAACCTCGGCCAAAGAATCCCCGGCGTCGTCTTGCAAGTTCGGGAGGGAAAGGGGGGACAGGATTGCAAGAGATGACATCAAGAGCCGGGCGTTGCAGAGACCGTGACGTGCAGCCATGTCACGTGCACCATCAAGCGATTGGGGCGAGGGTCCGTTGCTCGCAGCCCGCCGGGCCGGGGGGGAGGAGGGGGAGGGGAAGAGCAGGCAGGAGGTGAAGGGGGAGGATCTCGGTCGGAGATGTGTGGGGAGCCGAGGCGGAGAGGCCTGGGCGAGTTTGAAATCCGATGATCTAGATGTCACGGTAAAAAGACATGACAATGATGACCAAGGGCATAGACTGGACTGGTTTTTGACGAGTCGCGTGGTGTTCTGTTCTCGGATTTTGCTGTCCTGGTTTTTTTTTTTTTTTTCCTGGCTCTCTCACTGGCCACATTTCTTACATAGTCTCCTCGCGTCTATTAGAAAGGGCGGCCTTGGTAGTGTATCTACGTGATGGAACATGACGGGCGAGGCATGGTCAGAGCCTCGGTCAGCAAACCAGCATGGTCATGTAGGAGATCCCGTGTGCTGACGAGGGATAAGCACAGCATCGTGACCCTTCCCCTCCCCGACTTCGCCTCTCTCGTCCCGTCCGCTGAAGCTGTGAGCCGTGGGCAACACAGTGCCAATCACAAAATAAACATAACCCAGTCTCTTCGAGCGAAGCGAGGCCGGGGGTCTGGGGGGCACCCCCAGGAAAAAAAAAAACTGCTTTACCTTTTAAATTTTCTTTTTTTCCTGGGGGTTCCCCCCAGACCCCCGGCCTCGCTTCGCTCGAAATGAAGTCGGCGTTAATAAAGCAGAGTTACCGATGTAGATAGAATAGACTCAAGTAGACCAAGGTCTGTCGCGCATCATGTGACTAGAAGATAAAAACTGGTATTGGCAAATAGGAGCATGGCCACCACGCTCAAAATTGACGGAATAAAAAATAAAATAAAAATAAAATAAGCTAGAGTCGTTGATATACTAGAATTAGGTACACGGGGTTATGCGTACGGACACTAGGATCTACATGTTTTATTTTTGTCGTTGACACTGTACATAGTATGACATGCGGTCTTGAGGCCGGAGAAGTGCCGTTTGTAGGCAAACGAGGCAAAAAAATTTAGTTTCGTTTTTGTGTTTTTGTGTTTTTTTTTGGTTTCCCGCTTCGATCTCGGATGACGGGAAGCTAAAAAAGGCTTTGTTGTTTATCTTGACGATGCATCGGCGGCCATTCGTAGTTTGCCACGGGAGGGACCCCTCTGCTCTCGCGATGGAAGCGATGGAAGCCGGAATGGGTGAGCCGAGCGAAGCTGCCACACTTTTTCGCTCGCAGTTCATTTTTTCTCAGATAGAGACAGCCTGGTTCCTAGCTCCTCGCAGTTCATATATATTATTCTTACCAACCAGAATGAAGATGCCCCAGGCACGTCCGTCAAGACCGACGACTTACGTATGTGAATTACGACTGTTGAAGTACGACGAGTATACCATGCCTGCATGCTTGGCTTGGCTGGGTGCCCACATATATCCCCTCCCCCTCCCCACGCCTGCCGGGGAGCTACAAGGCTGGGGCCTCGTGATTGGAACAAGCTCCCCCGGGGGTGGAATCAGCATCTGCCGGGGTTGCAACGGTGGGGCGGTAACGGCGGGATGGTGGATAGTGGAGTATGAACTGCTGTATCTGTATGGATTAATGTGTGCGACTTTCACCATCCCATCATCCCATCATCTGTTGAACAGGGCTGCTTCTATTCTATGGCGATGATGTTGGTCATGATGGGGGGGGGGGGGATGGGGGATCTGATAAATGATCATGAGCTTGTGTTGGATCAAAACCTTTCTCTCTCTCCGCCTCGGAAAGGATGAATGGGATGAATGTGCATTCTTCCTCCCCGCTGTGGAGAGAACAAAAAAGTATGCTTTTGTGCGGCAAAGATCTGGACGGGGGAAGCCAAGCCAGACAGGGGGGTGGAAGCAAGCGAATGCGGTTTCCTGTAGTAAGCGAATACAGTCTAACCACCACATTTTTTTTATAGTATCTTAATAATTATCGTAGAGTACACAAATACCCTGGATTCTAATAGAAGGCTTTCTGCCCTCCCTTCGAGTAGCTTGCGACGAGGCCGGGGGGTCTGGGGGGGACTCCCCAGGAAAGATTTTAAAGTAATAACAGCTAGAAGAAGCCTTTTCTTTCCTGGGGGGGCTCTCCCCAGCTCCCCCGGCCTCGTCGCAAGCTCCTCGAATATCGGAAAAGTACGTTGAAAGGCTTGTCGTTCGTTGAGAAAAGAAAAGAAAAGAAAAGAAAAGAAAAGAAAAGAAAAGGAGAAGATGGATTTTTTGTATTGGTTTTACAGTTCGTTCGCTTGCTTCCACTACCTGCCAGACTCGCGGCCGCATGGGGTGGGGTGGTGGGGGGGCGTGGACGTAGCAGCGGCTGACGTGCAGCAACGCAAGTGAGACAGCCGGATGGGCCGCCCGGATCACACCAATCGTCCCCCCCTCCCCTCCCCTCCCCTCCCCCCCCAACCCAGAAAAAATAGGGGAGAGGGAAAGCGGTGAAGAGAGGGAGGGAGGGAGGGAGAGAGAGGGAGAGGGCGGGCATACTCGATTTTGGTATGGGAGAGAGGGGCTGGAGAGAAGAGGGAGGGAGGGAAGGAGGGGAAAGAGAGGGAGGAAAAGGTTTGGCCACAGCAAGCAAGTCTTTTCCTTGATTGAAGCGGAATGGCAAAAAAAAAAAGCCATTCTCTATCTCGGCATCAAGAGATAGCCATCGTGGCCCTTTCATGGCCGTCCGTGATTAACTCCCCTTGTGTATCCACTCCTGTCAACACCGCAACACCGCAACATCGTCGAGGCCGTCAACACCACCGCCTACCATCGTGACCCTTCTCGCTCGCTTGCCCACTCGCCCAACCCATCAAAGGCGCCTCTTCTTCCATTACCTCTTCCACCACCTCTTCCATCACCTCTTCCACCATCTCTTCCATTACCTCCTCCACTCTTCCATTATTCCACCCTTCCACCCTTCCACCCTCCTACCCCCCTCCTTCCCCCCCCTCATCCTCTCCTCTCCTCTCTTTCCTCTCCTCTCTCCTCTCCCTCACCCCTCTCCCCTCTTACCCATCCTCCCGTCGTCGCTATTCCTGATTCTCTCAAGCTGCGGCGGCAGGCGGCTGACGGCCACCTACCTTACCCATGTGGCTGGCTGTCGGCTGACGGAGCAGCCCGAGCCCGTTGTTCAGTTGCTTGACGCTTGATGCTAGTCCCGACTAGTACCTGCAGTTGCATTCACCGAGTTCAACCGGTGTCAGGTCCGACGACTTAACAAACTCCGTGGCCGCAACGCATCGTCTTGCGCCAGCCTTGCATCTGGCTGCGAGTCCTCTCTGCGTCCCCTCTCCTGGGACTCGTCTCGAGCACACCGTAAGCTTGAACCATGACAGCCTTGACAACCGTGACAACCGTGACAATCATGACCACCTCGGATTCCTGCCGGTGCCGGTGGTGAGTGTGTGACCTCCACCACCACCAGCCTCCACCGCAGTTTGGGAACTCCACGGCGCCACTTCAGTCAGCATCGTCAAGAGGACAGACCAAACGCCATCGTGTTGTTCGCGCCTGTTGGCGCAATATTCCTCCCATGCCACTCCCCTCCCCTCTCCGCATAACACACACCCAGCAGCCGTCCAGCCGTCGCACTTACCCGTCCAGACTCCCTCCACCACGACCGCAACCATTCCCGCCTGTCAACCCCTCCTCGCGATGGTCGGGTTCGATTGATTGATTGTTGGCAGCCGTGTTTCTTTTCTTTCTTTTATTTTTTTTTTTCTTCTATCTTTTTATTTTTATTTATTTTTATTTTTATCTTTATCTTTTTTTTTTTTTTTTTTTTTTGGTTTCTCCTGTGAGCTAGGCGAGGGCTGCCAAGCTCCGATCAAGGCGACTGGCGACTGGCGACTGGCGACTGGCAACTGCCACGGCCATTACCACGGCCACTGCCACGGTCACTGCCACTGCCACGACCAGACCACGACATCTGGCAAGTGCCGGCTGCACAAAGGGCTCGACGGGGCCGCTCGGCTTGGAGGCACAGAACGGGCGCATCGCGACCGACCACTGGCACATAAAAGAGCAGAGTCTCCGCTTGAACTTCCAGCGACAAGGCCAATGGAGGGTGCTTACCATAGAGACAGAGAACTTGAAGACCGTATTAGTAGACCAGACCAAAGAGTTGACTAGCAGCTACCAAAGACGGTCAAGGAAGCCTAAGAGAGCTCGGGCGAAAAAAAAAAATTTAGCTCGGGAAAGAGCGCCCGACGGGCGACGGAGCTGTCAGCGATTATTGTTTTTTTTTTTTTTTAAAAAAAAAAAGAAGAAAGAAAAAAAGAAAGAAAAAATAAAAAATGGACAGCTACCACTCGACATTCGCGCCACAACCACCATCAGCACCGGCGGCACCAGGGGCACTGGCGCCTCCACCTCCACCTCCACATCCGCCACTACTCCCGCTAACACCAACGGCTGGGCCCTATGCCGGCGAACCCACTAACTGGCCGAGGAGGTACTCCGACAGCGACGACTGGAACGGGCCGAAGGCAACGGCAGCAGCAGCGGCAGTCGGCGGTCGAGGCACGCCAGCTTACGGCAGCGGCAGCAGCGGCAGCGGCAGCAACGGCAACAGCAACAGCAACAGCCACAACAGCAGTTGGTTGAACCGTGGCCCTCGAGACCGCCTCGCGGGCCGGGCGACGGAACGAGGAGACGGTGGTGGTGGCGGTGGTGGTGGTGGTGTGTCGCTGGAGCAAACGAGCCCAACGGCGCGAAGAAGGGAAGCGTATGAAAAAAGGAACGGGAGAGACTTAATCACTACTGGCATTGCGCCGGCGCTGCAGCAGCACCAGCAGCAACGTCTGCATCATCTGCAACACCAGCAACAGCAACAGCAACAGCAACAGCAGTACCAGCAGCAGCTGCACCCTGAGGCCTATCGTGCAGCTGCTCACCCTCGTGTCCATGCTGCTCCCGCTCCCGCTCACCTTCACCAAGCCCACCTCGGCCAAACACCAGCATTGGCACAAGCTTCTTCAAATCCTACACCTGGCTTCTCCGGGCCTCCACCTCCACCTCCACCTCCGCCATCTCATCTTGCTCATCCTCATTCTCATCCTCATCCTCCCCCTCCTCCCCCCCCTCCCCCTCTTCCTCCGTCACCATCCCATTTTTCGCCCTCGCCATCGCCATCTTCCGCGACACCCGCCCCGCCACGATTCGTCCACCACACCCGATCGGCCTCATTCGACCTGCCTCATCACCAGCCGTACCACCCCGGCGGCCAACAGCAGCAACAGCAACAACGGCAACAACAACAGCAGCAGCAACCGCAGCCGCAATCGCGACCGCAGTTGCAGCCGCAACCACAACCACAACAACAACAACAACAACAACCGCGACGACAGCCGCTACAACCGCAGCCACAACTACAACCGCAACTACGAGCGCAACCACCAGGCGCGACTCCACCGCGCCAGCATCAGCATCAGCAGCACCTGCCGCAAAGACGGCTTGCTTCTACCAACTTGCCACCAGCCGTGCTCAACACCGCCCTCCCGAACAATAACCCCGGCCCATTCTCCCCTCCTCCTCCCGCTTCGAACCCGGGCCTGGCGCTGCAGTCACAACACGCGCCGCATCTGCAGCCGTACCCGCAGCCACAGCTCTTGCCGGCGTCGGCGCATTCGGCCGGCGCCATGTCCAGCACACAGACGCGGTCGCCTCTGGAGTCCCCTCTGCGTCCGTCGCGACCACCTTCAAATTACTACCACCAGGGCCATGGTCACAGCCACAGCCAGAGCCGCGACTACGGCCCCCCACAGACGGCACCGGCACCGGCACCGGCACCGGCACTCGCACCGGAACCTCCGGCATCACCGGCACCGCCAGGAACTTCCCCGGTAACCACCGGCGGCTACTACGACCCCACCACCGACACCATGCGCGCCACCGGTGGCGGCAACGCCCCGTTGGGCCCAGCCGGCCCAATGGACGCTCATCGTGATGTTAGGAATGCCGGCCCGGGCTCGGTGTCGACGTGGTCCGCGCCCGCGCCCGCACCCGCGCTCAAGCCGCCTGATCAGGCAGCGCCCGCGCCATCGGTACGTTGATGTGCCTCTGCTTTGTCAATCTTGCTTGTGTCTTTGGCCTGCCATTCCTGTCGTTCTTGCCGTTCTTGCCGTTCTTGCCGTTCCTGCCGTTCCTGCCGTTCCTGCCGTTCCTGCCGTTCCTGCCGTTCCTGCCACGTTCTTTTCCCTGCCATTCTCCAGAGTGCACCATCCGTCATGTGCGTGTCGACCAAGATGCATCTTGATGAGAAAACGAGTAAAAAAAAAAAACCCCTTGAAAAAGATTGCTAGACATTTTGTCCGTTGGCGGCTGCTCAAATGCCACGCGATCGGTGATCGGTGATCGTCTCTGCTCATCGTCATTGCTCGTTTCCTTTCTCAGTCATGACGACTAGGTTCCTCCTTTACGTCAAGCTAAGTGCTTTGTGTGTCTCCCTGTCAATGGGAATGGGGTTGGTGCTGGAGGAAATTTGCTTCCGTGCCTCATCGATTGCTTTTCCTTTCCTCCCCTCCCCCTTCCCCCCCCCCCCCTTTTAAACCCATAATCCCATAATCCCATAATCCGACTTTTGCCGATGCCGTGCCGTGGCTGTCCAACTCTCACGTCTCAGTCTCACGTCTTGAAGCTGGCATCCCTTCCTTCCACAATGCCAAACCGCCTCCGTCAGCTTCACTGGCAAGCCTTCATCCAGCCCAAAAGAAACACGCGAGCGCGATAAATTCTCTCCCATCTCCCGTTCGGCCTGATCCGTTTGTCTCCCATTGCTTTTTTTTTTTTTTTTTTTTTTTTCGCCAATCTCCAACTTCGAATACATGTTTTTGTCGGCGGGGCCTCCTATCGCGAGACTCCGGACCAGCGCCTCGGTCTCCAGAGTCATTGCATCACCACCACCAGAACGAGTGGCGCTGCCGCCCCCGTCTGAAGTTGCTCCTTCCTCCCGCCAACCAAGGCCCGGCGCAACATTGACGCATTCACACATGCATCCCTGTTACTACTACTGCTCACAACTGGAAAATAAAGATTGGACCACTGTACTGACTCACACGTGGCTTTGCCCCTGCTGCAGCCTCGCGATCCATACATCAATTACTCGCAAGCCCCAGCGTCCGCATCTTACTTTAGCGGCAACGGAGCGGGCTACACTTCACCCGTGACATCGACCTTCCCACCATCCCACAGCCCGAGCCATCATTCTTCCTTTCCCGCCAGCATCCCACCACCGCCCCCGTCGTCGAGCACGGCTGCTCCCCCGTCTCTCCCCAATCGCCACACTCTCTTGCCTGGGCACAGGCCGCCTCGTCCTGGTCCTGGTCCTGGTCCTGTATCAAATGTAAGTCCTCAAAATCACTCCATGTCTGGGCGCTGCCTCGCCGGCGCCCCACAGCCTCCGAAACACGTTCTGCCTAGCATCAAGACGCGTCGCTCACCAGATGACCATCAGACCCCGAGCCGTGCGGGGAATGTCATGTCCTTCTCCAACATACTCTCCAGCGCCGCCCCAAACCCAAGCCCAAACCCGCTCCAGTCTCCGACCGCTATGGACGCGTCCCCAGTCATGCTCCAACAGCGTGCAATGCCTTTCAGCCCAGAACGGAACATTTTGCCTCCAACAGGGAGGAGGCCCAACGAGACCGACGCGACGGAGAGAAGCCCACTGTCGGAAGAGACCGACGATAAGGAGCGCCGGCCATCTCGCCTAGAACCTCACCAATTGTCGGCACTGTTGGGGCAGATCGAAAAGGTCGAGAAAGAGAAGGGCGGCAAGGGGGCTTCCAAGGCCGAGAAGAAAAAGGAGTACGCGCGCCGGCTTAAAGAGTTAAAGGCGACTCGCGCCACTGAGGTCAAGGCCGCCGAAGCCGCAACAAAGACCCCCCGCAAGCCGTCATCTGCTGCCAAGTCCGAGACGACCGCGTCATCCTCGATGCGCGGCCCCGTCAAGAGGCTGGCCAACGGCCAGCCAAAGCCAAAGTCCAGTGGTGCAACCGACGAGGACACGGTGCGGGATTTGATGCGCCAGCTCGAGGCGGCCGACGCAACCGACGGGGAAGACTTTGACGAAGAGGCCCTCGCTTGGCGCCAGCGTGCATCGCGCCGACGCGCCGAGATGATCGAGCGCGACGCAATGTTCCATCAGCCGCGACGCAACGACTTTGCAAACACCGAAGAGTCGAGGCTCAACCGTCACTGCGACTTTGGAAAGCGGCGATTTGACCATCTGCACCACGACGAGGCCGTCCAGGAGGTACGCGAGCGCGAGCTGTGGGCCGAGAAGGAGCGCAAGAAGGACATGCAGCGGAAACGCCGACGCGAAAAGTCCATGGCCACCACCATGGAGCAGAAGAACGCTGCTCTCGCCAAGGCGTCCTTGGCCCTGGACGAGGCCGAGCGGCAGAAGCACCTGCGTGAGGCTGAGCGGGCGAGTAAAAAGGTCCAGCAAACGAAGCTCATCCTCCAGAAGGGCATCAAGGGCCCGGCGCGAAGCGGTCCAGCGGCCGAACCGAACCTCGAAGGGGGCACCATGGCCACCTTCTCGGCCGAGAACATGGAGCCGGGCAGCAAGAGCAAGAAGGGCCGCGGCAACGGGACCCGGCCAAAGAAGTCGAAGGAGCAAAAGGAGGCAGAGAAGGCGGCGGCCGTGGCCGCCCAAGCCGCCATCGACGCTGGTCAGGAGCCGCCGAGCAAAGAGGAGACTAACAAGATCCGCATCAAGCTCGGCAAGGGCAGGGCCAAGGATAAGGATAAGGAAAAGAAGGACGACAAGGAGAAGGAGAAGGACAGGGACAAGGTGAAGGACAAGGACAAGAAGGAGAAGGAAGAGAAGGATAGTGAAAAGGAAGAAAACGCCAAGGCGGCCGCCGCCGACGACACGGAGGTCAAGGAGGCGAAAGAGCCCAAGGAGCTGAAGGAGGCGAAGGAGCCTAAGGAGGCGAAAGAGCCGAAAGCATCCAAAGGCGGCAGGAAAGAGAAGAGGGAGAAGGAGAAAGAGAAGGAGAAGGAGAAGGAGGAAGAGGTGCCTGTTGACCCGAAGGAACTACAGGAGGCCTTGTTCCAATCCAAGGGATACAACCAGATCTACGACCAGATCTGGCGTGACATGGCCCGCAAAGATGTCTCCAAGGTCTTCCGCCTCGCAACCGACTCGTACTCCACCAAGTCCTCCAACCTCAAGAAGACAGCCATCCTTGCGTCGAAGGAGGCCAAGCGATGGCAGCTGCGCACCAACAAGGGCACCAAGGACCTGCAGGCCCGTGCGAAGCGCGTGATGCGCGACATGATGAGCTTCTGGAAGCGCAACGAGCGTGAGGAGCGCGACATGCGCAAGGCGGCTGAGAAGCAGGAGCTGGAGAACGCGCGCAAGGAGGAGGCCGACCGCGAGGCGGCCCGGCAAAAGCGGAAGCTCAACTTCCTCATCTCCCAGACCGAGCTGTACTCGCACTTCATCGGGAAGAAGATCAAGACGGACCAGGTCGAGCGGAGCACCGACCATCCGGACGAGAAGGCCAATGCAGACAAACACCAAATTCCCGCGCTCGCGCTCGATGACGACGACGATGACGTGCCAGAGCCGACAGGTCCCATCGGGAGCAGGGTCACCGACTTCGACAAGCTTGACTTTGACGCCGAGGACGAGACAGTCCTGCGGCGCGCGGCCATGGCCAACGCCCAGAGCGCCATCGCCGAAGCGCAGCAGAAGGCGCGGGACTTTAACAAGAAGGAGGACATGGACGAGGACGGGGAGATGAACTTCCAGAACCCGGCCGGCATGGGCGATGTCGACATCGAACAGCCCAAGCTGCTCAACGCCCAGCTCAAGGAGTACCAGCTCAAGGGCCTCAACTGGCTGGCCAACCTGTACGAGCAGGGCATAAACGGCATCCTGGCCGACGAGATGGGTCTGGGCAAGACGGTGCAGTCCATCTCGGTCATGGCCTATCTCGCGGAAAAGTACGACATCTGGGGTCCGTTCCTGGTCGTATCGCCGGCATCCACGCTGCACAACTGGCAGCAGGAGATTGCCAAGTTCGTGCCCGAGTTCAAGGTGCTCCCGTACTGGGGCACAGCCGGCGACCGCAAGGTGCTGCGCAAGTTTTGGGACCGCAAGCACACGACCTACAAGAAGGACGCGCCCTTCCATGTCATGATCACGTCGTACCAGCTCGTCGTCTCGGACGTGGCCTACTTCCAGAAGATGCGGTGGCAGTACATGATCCTGGACGAGGCCCAGGCCATCAAGAGCTCGTCAAGCTCCCGGTGGAAGTGTCTGCTGGGCTTCCACTGCCGCAACCGGCTGCTGCTGACAGGGACGCCCATCCAGAATAACATGCAGGAGCTGTGGGCCTTGCTGCACTTCATCATGCCTTCGCTGTTCGACTCGCACGACGAGTTTAGCGAGTGGTTCTCCAAGGACATCGAGTCGCACGCGCAGAGCAACACGAAGCTCAACGAGGACCAGCTCAGGCGCCTGCACATGATCCTGAAGCCCTTCATGCTTCGTCGTGTCAAGAAGCATGTGCAGAAGGAGCTCGGTGACAAGATTGAGCTCGACGTCTTCTGCGACCTGACGTACCGCCAGCGCGCCCTGTACAGCTCGCTGCGCTCGCAGATCAGCCTCATGGACCTCATCGAAAAGGCGACCAACAGCCGCGACGAGGACTCGGCCACGCTGATGAACCTCGTCATGCAGTTCCGCAAGGTGTGCAACCACCCGGACCTGTTCGAGCGTGCCGCCACCAGCTCGCCCTTCTCGTGCGCCTACTTTGCCGAGTCGGCCTCGTTCGTACGCGAGGGCAACAACGTTCCCGTCAGCTACTCGACCCGCAGCCTGATCGACTTCCACCTGCCGCGCCTGGTGTGGCGCGACGGCGGCCGCCTTCACAGGCCCGGCCCAGACAGCCCGGCCGCCGGCTTCCGCAGCAGCTATCTCGGCGCGATGATGAACGTGTGGGCCCCGGACAATATGCGCGACAGCATGGGCGGGATGGACAACTTTTCGTGGCTGCGCTTCGCCGACACGAGTGCGCAGGAGGCGTACCAGGCCAGCCGCCAAGGCCTGTTTGCACGGGCGGTCGACCTCGCGGCGAGCAACAGGAGTCGGCTAGGTCACATGAAGGTCGTCTACGATGACAAAGAGGATGGAAGGATCAACAACAACTACACCTGGAGGCCAGCTCATGCCATGCTATTGGTCCGGGCACGGGAGGACCGCGCCCCGCTGGCCGACATCACCACCGAGGGAGTGCTCCGAAACCTCATGAACGTCTCCCGGGCATCGTTTGATGACACCGGTCTGGGCCGTCTTGAGCAGGCTGCTCGGCCCAAAGCAACCGCGCCGCCTATCGAAGTGCTGTGCGACAGTTTTGGCGCCGAGATTGAGCGCGAGAACGTCTTCTTCAACACGCGCATGCGCAAGATCCTATCCGGACCCAGTATCCTCGACGAGACAGCACTTGTGACGGAGCGGATCCGTCCCCAACGATACCCGGTACCAGCCATGCTGCCGCCGCCCGACATCGCGAAGCGGCGCTTCACCAATATTGCCGTGCCCTCGATGCAGCGCTTCGTGACCGACTCGGGCAAGCTCGCCAAGCTGGACGAGCTGCTGCGGGAGCTCAAGGAGAACGGCCACCGCGTGCTACTCTACTTCCAGATGACGCGCATGATCGACCTGATGGAGGAGTACCTGACGTACCGCAACTACAAGTACTGCCGGCTGGACGGGTCCACCAAGCTCGAGGACCGGCGCGACACGGTAGCCGACTTCCAGACGCGCCCGGAGATATTCATCTTTTTGCTGTCGACACGCGCGGGCGGTCTAGGCATCAACCTGACGTCGGCCGACACCGTCATCTTCTACGACTCGGACTGGAACCCGACCATCGACTCGCAGGCCATGGACCGCGCCCACCGGCTCGGCCAGACCAAGCAGGTGACGGTGTACCGGCTCATCACGCGCGGCACCATCGAGGCGCGCATCCGCAACCGCGCCCTGCAGAAGGAGGAGGTTCAGCGCGTGGTCATCACGGGAGGCACGTCCAGGGCCCACAAGGAGAAGGAGAAGGGCGACGGCGCGGACGGAGAGACAGGCGACGGCGGTGGCAGTGGCGGTGGCGGCGTGGACTTTTCTGGCCGGAGGATGCCGGGCGAGAACCGCAACCGCGACATTGCCTTGTGGCTAGCCGACGACGAGCAGGCCGAGATGATTGAGCGGCATGAGCGGGAGATGCTGGCGAGCGGCGAGCTCGATCGCAAGAACCAGCCGAAGAAGAGGGGCGCCGGCGGGTCTAAGCGGAAGCGGAACGCCGGCGGCGGAGGTGGTGGTGGTGGTGGTGGCGGCGGCGAAGACGGCGGCGCGGGGGTCAGCCTGGATGAGATGTACCATGAAGGTGAGTTGCAACCATAACCAACCCTCCCAAACTTGACCTGCCCACTGGAAAAAATTAAAAAAAAAAAAAATACTGCAGCGAGCCGAATGCTAACAAAAAGCCTGTCACCATAAAATAGGCGAGGGTAACTTTGACGACGGATCCGGAGCGGCCACGCCTGTGGCCGGCGGCGGCGGCGGCGGCGGTGGTGGTGCGGCAGCAGGCGACGACGGTGGCCGAGCTGCGAAGCGGAAGAAGACGGGTGGCGGCGGCAAGAAGGCCAAGACGACGAAACAGAGACTCGCGATCGTGGACGGCACCGCTTAAGCCGGCAGCGGGAGCGGCAGCTGAGGGTTGGCGGGTCAATTGTTTTTGACCGACCCCTCGACTCTTGGCAATGCTTACTTACCTAGTCTGGCTCTCTTCCAAGGCCCTTTTCTAACCTCTGCTTAAAACCAGAACCCACAACCATGATGGGTTTGTTTCTGCTTTTGCTCATTGAGAGCGTTGTGTGCGACCACCGCCCCTCGGCTTAGAGAAAGGGAGAACACCTGGGGCTGGGGGGCTTTGTCTGATTTCTGCTGGATTTTTTTTTTTTTTTTTTTTTCTGTTTTTCCTTCTTCCGTTCTTCATATTCTCACTGGTCATGTTTTACGGCTTGTATGTTTATAGCACCCCCCCAGGCACTTTTCTCTCTGTGTCCAGGAACAACAACAACAACAACAACAACAACAATAAACAACAACAGGGCGGCGGGGAACAAACGCAAGGGTGTGTCGCAATACAAGGGATTCTCCATCAGTCGGGCGGAGGGAAAACCTGGGGGGGGATCTCTTCTACTACTTACTACTTACTACTCCGTACCACAACGCCCCCATCCAAAAAACCTAAAAAAAAGGTGGCGGGCGTTGGGACTTAGAGGCTGTTGTTATTCTGCCGTGTAATAATGCTCATTAGACATGGTTTTGCCCCGTTGATGTCCCGATCACAATTAGAGTCTCTCCTGTGTGATGTACAGTGCCAGTCACAAAATGAACATAACGATCTATTTCGAGCGAAGCGAGGTTGGGGATCTGGGGAGTACCCCCAGAAAAAGGCCGCTCTACCTTTAAACCTTTTTTTTTTTTCTTTTTCCTGGGGGTGCCCCCCAGACCCCCGACCTCGCTTCGCTCGAAGGTGCTAGGCCAGTAAATGAGCCTGTACGGTCCTTAGGATCTACATGTTTTTTTGTGACTGGCACTGTAGCTCTGTACCCGGTTGGCTGAAGTCTGAGTGCCGGGGCAGAGAGCTCACAGATGCCAGTTCCTGTGGAAGCTCCTGAGATAACAAATGAGATGTCTGATGCCCCTTCGGGAAAACTGTTCTATTTTATTCTATTATATTTTTATTGTTCATCTAGGAAAAAAAGAGGAATGTCTGGAAGAATCCGGGCAGCCCAGCCGTCTACCGGCCAAATCTGGCGGAAACCGGTTACGATCTTTTATGCTTCCCACGATTCCTGACTGTCTGCTAACTACATCGCACACGCCGGTGTGGACTACCGGGGAAGGGAAACAGGAAACTAAACTGGTTGTTTGTCTAGGGAAAGAAAGGGAATAGAAGAACCCCCCCCCCAGGCAAGGCATGGGTAAAGTAACAAGAAAAAGAAAAGAAAAAGGATAGAAAAGAAGAAAAGAGTGACGCGGAAACACGAGCTGCAAACATGCCAGGTCCTACACACCCACTAAGTACGCAGTTGAAACTAGGGCATGGTGTTTTGGCTTACGGAACCGGGGGTTTCGTGCCAAGCCCGATTCTACTATTATAATAGTATCTTCGAGCGAAGCGAGGTTGGGGGTCTGGGGGGAACCCCCAGGAAAAAGGAAAAACAAGGCTGAAAGGTAGAGCGGCCTTTTTCTGGGGGTACCCCCAGACCCCCAACCTCGCTTCACTCGAAGATACTATAGTAATAGTATAATCCGTATACCTTCCATGTTATATAGTAACGACTCTGTTCGAGCGAAGCGAGGTCGGGGGTCTGGGGGGTACCCCCAGGAAAAGACCGCTCTACTTTTTAACTATGTTTTACCTGGGGGTTCCCCCCAGA
>WXYE02037414.1:6150-20236 GCA_011319275.2 Echinosphaeria canescens | reverse complement strand
CCCTCCCTCCATCCACCCCACCTCGAGTTTGCACAATTCCGGCCCTGCGAACGGCCTGTACAGTCTCATCCCCCCCCTTCCCCCCCCTTTTTGTGTCAATCATTGCAAACTGTGGCTGGAGCCTCCGGACAAGATGTTCTTGGCGGAAAAGGCGCTTCTTCCCGCGCTTCTCCTTGTCCCTCCTCTTCTCGTCCTCGCCTGGAAGCTGACATGGCGTATCCGGTCTCATCGCACAGGACGCGACGGCGGTGGCGAGGCGATCATGTCTGGCGATACCGTGTCGTCCTCGTTTCCGGACCGGCCAATCCGGCCTCTCCCGCGACGGCGTCTTCGAGAGCGCCTGTCGCCAGAGGTTGCCGAGTCGATCCAGTACCCTCCTGCCCCGCCGAAGACGGCCCCTGTCTTTTCCTACCCTTACTCCCTTCACAATGACGACGCCGACTCCGGTCTTGCGTCGACTCAGGATGCAGCTGTGGAGCCTGTCATTCGCTACACCAGCGACAGGCCGGCGGCGCTCGCGGGCATGGACCATGGCGAAGCGAGTGTGAGGATAAATTTGGTTTCCCGAGCGCTGCCCGATCCGGCCAGCCGATTCGCCCGCCCGACCGACTCGACCGTGGCTGGTCCGTCGTCGCATCAGCACTTGAATGTCCACCCCCCTCTTTCGGGCGCATCTTCGACGGACGGGTACGAATCGCTGGAAAGCAACAACAACAAGAAGAAGCGGAAGATCCCGGCAGCCGGAGACCCAGCCCTGCACGGCGTGCATGTCATGGTGGACGCGTCTGGCACCACCATGCTGAGCGCGAACGGAACGCTGATGGACCGGTCCGCCGCCGGCACAGAGGCCGCATCTGCAAGCTCGCCCTACGGCTGTTCTGCCGGGGGCTCCTTCCCTTCTGGTGCCCATCATGTGGCGGGGTCGGGCCGCGGTCGCTATGGACGCATCCGGAACGGCAGGAGCCCCCTTCAGACCGTGCCCGACTCGACTGCCAATTTTTGGGCCAGTCGGTATGGGAAGTCGCGATGGATCCCCGCTCACAGTAAGTCTGCTTTGCTTGCCTCTGCCTTCAATTCTTGCATCTCAATTCTTGGATCTCTTCTTGCATGCACCTCCAAACCTTGGACCGCACGAAACAAGAAAAGAGCAGCCAATTGCACTATAACTTTACGCTGTATCTTCAGATCAGACAATCAGACAATCAGACAACCAGACAGCACTGACACATCCTCCTTTTTTTTTTTTTTTTTTTTTTACCTCCTGCAGCCGAAAGCACAGGAATCATCTCGACGGCCATTGCCAATGCCAACGCCGAGAAGATTGCCCCGCGTGAAGGCCAGGAAAACATAAGCCTTTTGCACCAGCAGTTGGCCGCGAAGCCGGCGTCCACCCCGGGTCAATTCACCTTCACGGTTGACAAGGCCCAGATCCCCGGTGCTGGAGCTCTTGCCTGGCCCAGCGCCGACATGATGGGACAATATCCGCCCTATCACGCACCTCCGGCTGCGGGCCCCTCGGCCTCGACTCGCGCGGCGTATTCGATGCCTCCTCCACCTCCTGCCGCCAGCGCGGATCTCCCCGGCTCAACCGTTCCGGGCGGAGCTGGGCAGCAGCATCCCCCCCAGCAAGGCGGGACGCGCAAGCCCGGCCGCCGGGACGTGGAGAAGGAGCTCGCTGCGGCTGCCAAGAAGCGTCGGCGCGAGACGCTGCTCCAGAACAGGCGTCGTCCCCCCAAGCCGGAGGAGGTGTGGATCTGCAACTTTTGCGAGTACGAGTCTATCTGGGGAAGCCCCCCCCAGGCGCTGGTGCGGCAGTACGAGAAGAAGGCCCGGGAGCAGCGAAAGAAGGCGAAGGCGCGTAAGAAGCACCTGGAGACGTTGAAGAAGAGTCGACAGAAGAGCAAGAAGCCGACTAGGGGCTCGGCGGCGCCCAGGGCCCCTACCGTGCCGGATGCCGGCCAGGCCACCACCGCGGGGCCCAGCCAGGTTGTGCCCGGCAGCGGACGCCACGCACATGTCGAGGACTATGTGGAAGCGATCTACGACGACGGAGGGGAATACAGCGACGCTGTACCACAGTTTGAACCCCAGCCTGGGGACGGGCGAGGCACAGGCGATCCACCACCCCGACGGCAAGGCACCGAGGACGCCTACGACGGTAGTAGCGACGAGGCTCCGTTGGCTGCAAAATCCAGGAGATACCGGGCCGGCTAGCAAAGGCCAGGACACGCCTGGAGTGATCCCTCCTCAACACCCCATCCGGTCTCGGATGCCAGGAGGCGTAACTCGACCGGCCGTCGGAGGTTCAGGCTCTGTTGCACTCCTTCTTGACTTGGTCGAGGGCGGTCGAGGGCAGTCGGGCCGTGTCGTCGGGCACGTCGGCCAGTCTCTTTGAAAGTAGCTTATGGGCTTTGCATCTCCAGTCACCATGACTTTCACCGCAGCCTATCCTGGAACTGTTTTGGTTTTTTTAGCCTTGCCTGCAGGTATTTCTGTTGCTTTCTTGCTGCACTGTAATCTTCACGAACGCAATCCACTCTCAAGACTCTACCCCCAAGGAAAAAGAAACCAATGGAAAAAAAAAAGCAGCAAACGATAAAAGAAACAAGACAAGAAAAAAAAAAAAAGAAAAAGAAAAAAAGAAGAGCAAGGAAAAGGAGAAAGAAGAGGATGGATGGATGGATGGAGAGAAAAAAATAAGAAGGCGCACACTAAGTGCATGGAAGCTCTGTTCGTCTTTTTCGCGGGAGGAACAGACAAGACGGGCCGAGTCTCGAGTCTCGAGCTGTCATACCTTGAGGTGTGGCCTTTCGCTGGACTCGAGGCTGTGGTTTGACGCTGAGGTCGGGGATCATCACTACTTCTTGCCTTCACCGAGCGGGCTGTGGATGGTCTTGCGCACTCATTGCCTTGAGACCGTGGTTTTCTCAAGGCTGATTAGGGACAGAGGGTATGACGCCTACAGCATCTTGACCAGGTGGGCGGTGGACGGTGGGCGGTGGACGGTGGACGGTGGACGGTGGACGGGAGACAGTGGAACAGCGCGCAACGGCGTGGACGGTGGATGATAATGGTGAGCAGCGGCGGCGGCAGTGGCAGTGGCAGCGACGGTGGCGATCTGGTTGACTGAGTATGGTATGGCATGGCACAAAATGGTATTCCCCCTCCCCCAGCCCCCAACACCCCATGCCCAGCCTAATACCAAGTTCAAGATGTCTATCCATTGATCACCAACAACTGGCAAACATCACTCTCAAGCTTATACTCTAGGTAGCGCAAGGCAGGAAAGAATTCAAATGCCTTGTTTACCAATCGCAACACTTGACTAGATTGGCTTCGATCTTCAAGTTTGTGTTCACAGCGGTGGATGGTGATGTGGGGATTATGGGAAGTGCATGTGCTACTGTGTACTCGTAGGGCGGATGGTGAAATATGAGATCGCACAATAAAGGAACAGGAGGAGATTTGGCAACGTGCTGTCATTGGAGACATTCAATTCGATCTGCCATTGGGCCCTATGGATGACGTACATGATTACAGTAAGCGGAGCAATTTCAGGTTAGATGCGTCAGATGCTCCACAGCTCAAGTGGGTTGGTTGGAGTTGTGCATATAAATATTTCGGCGATCTGGTATTGATTGAGCCAAATGTGGGGCGACTGGCCAATTCGCAGCCAAAAAAACCGAGATTTTCAGGGCGGGTCATGGGGGTGATGGCTGGAATACGACAACATATCTTAGATGGAGCTCGTTATATGCATGCGCCCTAGGTATACAAAGATAAGGTATCCATTCACATGTCGCCTCTCCAAGGCATAACAGGACATAATAAGCCCAACGCCTCTCTCTCTCTCTCTCTCGAAGATGCTTGATGGTGGCACAGCCACACGCCCTTCTCGCTGTGTTTTCTTTTTCTTTTCCTTTGCTCTTTCTAGCCTTTTTATTCACCTCTTGATCTCCTCTTTTTTTTATTTGACTTGTGTTGTTACAAGTGTTGTTACAAGTGGTCGCATTACAAAGTTACAGCATTATTATTATCGCGTATTTACGAACGAGCCTCTCCTACTCCTATCCTACTCTAGGTACCCAATCGCACTCGTCACTAACTGACCAACAAACACCATCGTCGCCCCCCATGAAGGCGTCTGTCTCCAGCGCCGGGTAGCCGGACTGGAAGACCGATCGGGAGAGAAAGGAGAGAGGGGCGTCGGAAGCTTCACACGCGCGCGCGCGCGCGCGCGCGCACACGCACACGCATCCTCTCTTTCCGTCGTCGTGCCTCCTCTTTTTTGCCTTGACTCCTGGCACTGCTCGCTGCTTCGCTGCTTGCTGTTCGCATGCATCGAGGAGTGGCGCTACTTGAGTAGTGTTGGCTCCTCGGCGTTGAAGTGACAGACAGACTTGAAGCCAGGAGCCACGGCGGGGACGACATTTGACATTTGACACACACACACTTGGCGGCAGAGACAGAGAGAGACAGGCTCGGGCGCTTTTCTCCCCTAGTACTGAAAGGATCATGTTTGGTTCTCGTAGGCAAAGGCCGAATCCGGTACGTCCATTCCAACGGTTTCCCATTGCGATAGAATGGAATGAAGAGGCAGGCCTCAGTGGGCGACGGCATGATGCGCTCGGCATGATGCGCTCGTCGATGCGAGCTAAAACGTCCAACGGCCGGTGCCTCCTCCTTTCCCTTCCCCTTTCCCTTCTCCTGATGAATAACGGTCTGGCTGTCATGTGCTTTCTTTTTCCTTTCCTCCCCCTCTCTTTCCTCGCTCCTGCTGCACTGCGGAAACCCTGCAGGGCTTCCCGACCTGCATTGCCATCAGCATACCATACCATACCAGGACCCCAGTCCGCGTCCGCATGCATTGAAGACGCATTGAAGCGCATTTCTTGCCCCCTTTTTTTTTTATCTGCATCATCCTACATACGTCTGTCTATTGCTGCGCTGCTCCTACTGCAAGCAAGCTCTCGCCCCTGCGTGCGCTCGTGTGCGCGCCTGCCAATCTTTAAAGTCTGCTTTTTTTTTTCTTTTTTTTTTTCCTCTGTCGCACCTCGGCCACCTACCTACCTTGCCTACCTTTCTCCTCACACAAAGGCGGTGCCGCCGACTCGGATGGCGCTCGGAGCCGGGTGAAGCTGTGTCGCCGTCTTACTTGACTGCATTGTCACCAAACAGCCTCTCCGCATACGTGTAGTCTGCGACGGCCTCAAGACTGACCAACCAACCCCATGTCCGAACAACAGCCTCCCCTCACCTTGGCCACCGCCGACCCCTACGCGGCCCGCGCAGCCGCCGCCGTCTACCAGCCGAAGCCGCCGCCGCCACGCCCTTCCCTCCCCGAGGCCGCCGCCGCCGCTGCCCTGCGAGCCCGGCCGACCACCCCGATCAATGTGGCCGACGTGTCGACGAAGCGCACCCTCCGGCGCTCCGCCTCCATCTCGTCTTCGGGCAGCGCACCATCCATTGCCAATCAGATTCAGTCGCGCCAGTTGCAGCAGCAGCAGCAGCAGCAGCAGGGCAGGAGACTACCAGGCGGCGGCCCGCAGCGGCGCGGCAGCAGCTCGTCCATGACCGAGAGGACCTTCCGAACCCCAAGTCCTCACGGTGTCAAGCCCAACACCAACACCAACGGCGTGCCGTCATTGTCGGGAGCAGGAGCAGCAACACCGGCGTCGAAATCCCCGCACCGGCGTGGTAGATCCGAAGGAGGAGCCCCCAGCACTTTCCAACCTGCTCCCCCTGTCCCGGCCCTGCCCGGGGACGTGGCCGAAACGGGAAGCATACGCTCCTTCGCGTCCAGCCTGCAGAGCCCCCGCCAGCCACAACGACAGCAGCAACAGCAACAGCAACAAAAAGAGCGGCAACAGCAGCAGCAGCAGCAGCAACAGCGACGTCAAACCATTTCCCCCAAGATGAGCACTAACAGCCTGGGCATGCGCGGCACGCCGCTACGGCTCGGCTCGCAGAAGCTGCGACAGGAAGACGCCGCGCCGTGGTTCGGCGGCGCGAAGGTGGGCGACCTCGCCAGTGCGCGCCGCCAGTCAGACCCGGCCATGGCCAGCCCGCCTTCGAGCCCGCACCAGATCCTCATGGTGGATGAAGAACTAGAACAACAACGACAGCAGAAACAGCAGCTGCCAGTGTTAGAATCGGTTGCGGATGAGGGCGAGATTCCCCAGTCGGATATTGCGGACGCCGGCGGGAGACCGGGCAGCAGATCGTCGGTCAACTTCTCGTACCCCGGCCGCATGCGCGTCGGCTCGCCGCCCGTATCGCCCGTCGACACGAGGACCTCGATGGAATTTCCTGCTTCTTCTTCGGCCCTGCGATCCTTGCAACAACCACCACCACCACATGAATTCTCGCAGCAAGCTCAGGCCCCGCTTAAGCAGTCGAAGACGAATCGCCTGCCGCTGGAATCAGTCAGGTCGTCCATCCAGTCAGCCACACGGCGCTCGCGGTCGACGTCGGAGCCCCCAATAACTCTCGTCTACGACTCCAACTCGCGGAGGATGGTGCCGCGGGCGGATTTTCAGGCGCTCGAAGAGGAGATTCTCGGGGCGGCCGAACAGGAGGCAAGGACGCCGCAGAAGAGGCATCATCAGCAGCCACCAGCGAGGGCCGGGTCGCACTTGGCTAAGGGCACCATGGGCCGGACCCAGGACCACACGCAGAGGCCAGTCGTGGTTATCCAGCAACGAAGCAGGAGTCAGGCGCAACCTGCGAAAGCTGCACCTCCGCAAAACCCAGCCAGGACTCTGCTTCCTTCGCAAGCAGCCGCAGCCGCAGCCGCAGCCGGCTCCATGCCGGCGTTAGCCGTGTCTCAGCCGGCGCAAGCTTCCAAAGAAGAGCCTGCCCCGATAGGGAGTCCGGCTAGGCCTGTGGTTCAGATCACGGCGCCCTCGCCCAGGGCAGAATATCAGGAGACGGGATCATCAGGGCTCCAACAAACGATTGCCCAGCCAAAAGCTGCGCAGTCCGGATCTACGAGCTCGAATATGGCGGTTGGATCGCCACTACGAGATGCTGCACGACAGAACGTGAGGAGACAGCCCTCTGTTGTGAAGGAAGAGCCGGAGTTGGAAGACGAGGCAACCGTGGCCAGCAGAGGTCCTAGGAAACCCTTGGTGGCTGAGATGTTGGACGCGGTGCCGTCGCGAGAAAGGGTCTATCGTCCCGCGCTGTCTGAATATGGTGCTCGCACTCTGGTAGTGGCTCAAAGCCGACAACCAGTTGCAGTATTCCAGGCTTCCACGACAAGCCCCGCCGAGCCTCCGGCCCCAGCCAGGCCTCCCACGACGACGACCACCACCACCACCACCACGAGACGAGCAGCTGAAGAGGCCAAAGGACTTGTCAGCAGCCCCCCCACTCACGACGTGCGCTTTGGCCCCGTGCAGGATAATCTCACGGTCAAGCACCACCCGCCGCCACGGTCCATCTCTCCTCGCAAGTCTGCGATGAAACACCAGGACCCACCGCGCGGCGCATCGCCATCGGACGACGCTAACACCTCGGACGGCCATGGCACGCGCGACAATCAGCAGCCGTACACGCAGCAGCAGCAGCAGCCCTCCACAGCCATTCAACGCAAAAAGCTGATGCGGGTGAGTTTCGACGATGACAAGACGGTCGTTGGGGGCGAGTCGGCTTCGTCTAGTGCGGGGCGAGAGTCACCGGACGGCTTGCCCACCATGCGCAGCAGCCCACAGGCAGCCACCGGCCCCAATCGCTGGCCGTGGTACAACGCCCTGCGGGGCAGGAGAGGCGATGATGAAGACGACGGTTTTGCGATGAAGCCGCGGCCCGAGCTCCCCAGCTTTGGTAGTGTCCGGGATAGGAAGCCGCGCGAGCCGAGCGCCGAGGAGGAGTCCGAGCGGCCTCTGGTGCGGCCCAACGTGGCCGTGCCGATCTCGTCCAGCCCGTCCCTGCCGGCGAGCCCGGACCTCTCCCCTGTCGCGAGTCCGGCCGCAAAGACCAAGGTCCCATCCACCAGCTATATCGCGGGCCAAAGCGCCGACAATGCGATCGGGGCGGCGCTCTTGTTGGCGCGCGATCGTGGCGCAGCAGCAGGAGCAGCAGCAGCAAGTGCTCGGAATGAGGCCAACACTGCCGGGTTCGGACACAGAAACGGGGAGCCCTTGCCGCCGATAGTGACGTCAGTTGAGGGGACTGGGTTCGGATCTCCCACCGACAGCACCGCCTCGAGCCATAACATTGAGACGGACGATTACGAGACGAGCTTGCCGGGATACGACACCGAGTTCACGACCCTGCCGGCGACATCGGCCACGGCTGTCTTCGATTTTGGCAGCGGTGTGGGGGCTCCTACCGGAGGAGATGGCCTGGCCAGTCACCAGCATCAAACCCAAGACATCAGCATGACAAAGACAGGGGCCCCGCCAGTTGCCGCGGCCGCGAGCGTCACAGATCCGTCGGTTGGACGCCTGGACAAAACCACGACCCAGACACTTGCGGTTCCTGGCGGTTTCCCGAGTGACGAGGATGAGAGGTCCTCGAAGAGCAGCGAGGCCATGGCGGCACCATCAGCAGGCTCGAAAGAAAGGTTCCAGAAGGTCTCAGATCATGCCGACTCGTCTTCGAACGAGTCGGAGAGCATCTACAGCGATGCGTATGAGGACCTGTCTGACGTAGAGGGCGATGGCTTCCTCTCCCTTGACGCTGTGCTCCACCCCCCACAAGCTCCAGCGTCGAGGCCCGAAGCACCCACCGGGGCTTCGTCGTCGCCTCCTGGGGACAAGGAGCTCGCAAGACTAAGGTCCGAGATCTCCACAGCGAGCACGGCTGTCGAGATGGCATCACAGCCTCTTGACATGGCCGACAGGCCTCCGACAGGCTTTGCCACCGAAATGGATGCTTCGTCAGAGGAGGCGCGTTGGGAGCAGGCCAAGGCCTTCTGGCGATCCCTGACCGCGGAGAAGCGCGCTCAGCTGGCAAGAGAAGCGGCTGAGGACGCTGGCACGGAGGCAGACCTCGAGGGGGACAAGCCGGATAGCTCACCGAAGGCGAAGAAGAAAAAGTCGCTGGAGCGCAGAAACTCGGAGCGGAAGAAAATACTGGCTATTCACATGGCCCAGCAGATGATGGCCGAACAGCAGGAGCAGGAGCAGCAGCAGCAGCAGCAGCAAGAGGAGCAGGAGCATCAGCAGCAGCAGCAGAAGCTGGCCCGGAAACAAGAGAAAAGGCAGCCGCAAACATCAGCACCAAAAAGGCAGCAGCAGCAGCAGCAGCAGCAGCAGCAGCAGCAGCAACACGTCAACTTGCGCCAGTCAGGTTCGGATCCAGCAGTTCGCCAATATATGGTGCAGCCCGGGTCCAGATGGGAAGGGCGGCTCAGCCTCACCTCTCCCGACCTTTCCATGCTCCGTTCTACTCTCCGAACAGGTGGGCCACGTGAGCCAGCAGCCGCAGCCCAGAGACCGGTCACGGCGGGAGGCGAAATGCAGACAACCCGTATGCGAAAGTCCTTGCGGCCCAACAGCACGTCACAGCCGCCTATCAGGCCGGAATCCTCTCCCAGACCCGCAGCCACCCTTCGGGCAGGACTCTCTCCCACTCGCACCCCGGCGCCCAGCGGACCACCTGCGCACGCCTTCAAGGCATCGCAGAGCCCCGCGCTCATCCAGCCCCTCGCGCGGCGCGGCTCGACCGGCAGCGCGAGTAGCTTCAAGCGCAACCGGTCCTCCTCCACTGGCCCCATGCAGGCCGGACCACCCGTCTCCGCGCTCTTTCGCCGGTCGATGAGACAGAGCTCGCCAGGACCTCTGCCCACGGCCATGCCCGCTGAGTCGGCAAGCGGGAATCGCTTCTCGCTCCGGGCGCTGTCGCCGGGTCGCCGTCCCTTCCGTAGGGGCAGCACCAGCTCCCCACCCTCCGCTAGGCCTGCGACAGCTGTGGCGGACGGCACTTCGTCGACAATGATGATGCGTAGCACGATGCGTGGCTCGTCAGCCGAATCGAGCAACAGGAAGAGCCTGGGAGGCGGTGGGGGAGGGGGGGGCCTTTTTGGCCTGGGAAGCGGCCGTTTTGGCCGGAACAATACCGCAGCAAAGACCCAGCGGATTGCTGTCCCTGGGAGAACATCAAGCCGGTTCGACGGCTGGAGCGATGACGAGGACAGTCCCCTCCGCGGTGCTTTCAGCGGCGGCTTCCGAAGCCGGTTTGCCGACTCTAGTGACGACGAGGCTCCGGTACGGCAGAAGCAGCCGGCCTTCTTATCCCCCCCCTCCTTGCCGCTCGGGCCGGCGAGCGACGGAGCGGGTCCCTCCCCGGGGGGCGGAACGCTCCGGAGTAAAAGCTCGGCAGCAAGCACCGCCCTGCGGGAGGAACTGGAGGAATCCGAGGCGCCACCTGACAGCATTGTCGAGGAACAGAAGCCGCAGCGGCTCGTCTCTCAAACCCGGGGCGCTCGCAAGCCGGCCAGGGAGGCGCAAGCGCAAGACCTCGCCACCATCCGGCGCTCTCTGTCCGGGCGCGGCGAGCTGCGCCCGCGCACCGCTCCCGTTTTAGTCGGCATCGCAACGCCAACGTCCGCCACGACCGTGGTGTCGGAATCCTCCCAGCAGACGCCGCAACAAGGCAATGCCGACGCCGGCGGCTCCAACAAGCTCGCCGCCGAAAGCAGGAAGCCCCGCCGCCCGTCTGCCGCAGCCACGCGCTCCTCGCTCATGTCGGTGCTGCGACGCAGAAAGGACCCCGCCGACAACAAGATCGCGCGCGCCAGCGTCTCCGAGAGCGCGGCGCGGCGCGACACCAGGCTGGAGCGCACGCCGGAGCAGCTCCGCGGGCTCCGGAGCCCCGTGGCGAGTGCGTTCCTCCCTGATAATCGCGGGCAAGAGCAGGACGAGGATGAGGAGGAGGACGAGGAGGAATTGTTGGAAGAGGAGCGCGAGGAGAGGCTGTACGAAAAGGCGCGCGGCCAGCCAAACACCGAGAACGCCTTGCTGCCCGGTAGCTCTGGCCAGTCGGAGCAGCCGCAGCAGCAGCAGCAGCAGCAGGAACTTAGCCCAACAATCCCTCCTTCTTCATCCACTGTTACACTCTCCCCCTCCACCCTCCCAGCCAAGCTCCGCTTGCAAAAGCGAATGCCCACCAGCAGCAACAGCAGCCCATTCCAGCCGCGCCTTACAGCACGACGCCGCGAAAACACATGGTCCAGCAGCGGAGGAGAGGCGCGCAATAACGTCTCGCTCAAGCTTGAGAAGCTGTTCCGCTTTCCCGGGCGACACGATCCGCCACAGCAGACCCCGCAGTCTGAACATGCCGACGACGGCCCGGTCTTGTCTTTACCGTCCCGAGATCCAGCCATCGCCGCCAGCGGGGGACAGGCCCAGACTCCCATCCCGCCGCCGCAGAGGCCCACTACGTCGGGAAACCTGGGCACGCGGACCATGAGCATGTCGTGCGGCTCGACGGCAATGCTGGGGATTTTCCCCGCGTCGCTCGACACCCCGACGACATTGACGGCGGCGGTAGCGGCTGGGCCGACAATGGACATGTCTGGCGGCGTCGCGGCCGGGAAAGCAATCGAGGCTAGCCAACAACAACAACATGGCCAAGGGCAGCAGCAGCAGCAGCCGCCACAGGAGCAGGGACACGGTGCCGATGACGACAAGGCCACTGCCAACGACAACGGCGGGGACGGGTACGACGCCGGCGAGGATAGCATCCGGAGCGGGGCCACGCCGTCGAAAAAGCGGAGGAAGTTCGGCACGCTGAGGAGGATGTTTCGGCTGGATGACTAGGGAGCAGCAACAACAACAGATTCAACAACAGATGTAATAACAACCACAACCACAACCACAACCACAACCACAACCACAACAACAGGACAAAGGGAGAGCGGATGCTTGGCCTGTTACCTCTGCTGCCTGAATCGTTTATCGACGGCGGGCTCCGAGATCAAAGGTAGGAGAAAGAAGCGGTAATGGCTAATCAATTCATGAAAACGTCATGGGCTGGGCCGGACGAGAAGGGGGGGGTAATCGGGGGAAGCAGGCGTGGAGTCAGATGAGAGGTAGAGGTGGGGGGGGGCAGGCTCTAGGAGAGGGAGGTTGGAGTCGAGAGAGAGCAAGTTGGCCCAAAGATACGAAGTCTCTTTTTTTTTTTCCCTTTGTGTATGTGTGTGTGTGCGTGCGTGTGCGATACAAAAGAACCTAGCCCATAGCTACCCACCCTTAAACCCAAGTTTTTATTTGATACCAGAGAGAGTAGGTGAGGCAAATCATACATAAAATTCGGCCTCGTCTTATTAATGTTTCCTTTCTTCTTTTTTTTCTACAATTGATACACACAAATCAAGTTATACGTTGATACCTGTTGTGTAAGCCACCGGGATTAAAATATAAAATAAAACGAAGAGAACGTATTTTTCTCAATTTTCTTCCCCCTCCCTCTGTCTTTTTTCCCGGTCTTTTTCTTTTCATTCTTTTTCCTTTCCTCCCTTCTTTCTTCCTTCCTTCCTTTCTTTCTTTCTTTGGGTATCATCAGGGTCAACATCAAAGTGATCAAAAGGATCCCATCAAAACAAATGCACGAGTAAAAGAGTTAAAAAAAAAAAAAAAAAAGAGAGGGCATAGCGAGGCGCCGCCCGTGAAAATTGCTTCCTTAGACTTGTGAGAGATAGCCCCGATTGTATTATTATTATTAGTCTCTTCAAGCGAAGCGAGGTCGGGGGTCTGGGGGGAACCCCCAGAAAAAAGACCGCTCTACCTATTAACCTTTTTCTTTTCTTTTTTTTTTTCCTGGGGGTTCCCCCCAGACCCCCGACCTCGCTTCGCTCGAAGACACTACGATAACAGTAAGTAGTAAACGTGCGGTGTCGTGACTCTAGGGTCTGCATATTTATTTTATGACTGGCACCTGTACGTCCCTTAGTCTATATAAACGTTCCCCTTTACGTACCTAGGACTTCTCCGCGTCAGTACTTTGGTTGGCTGTCCAATCGAAGTTTTATATAGCCGTCAAGACTAAGCCTTCCCCCCTATATACCCCGCTATATATCCTCCCCTTTCGGTTCCATTAACTATTTAATCAGAAGAAGCCTATAGATAGAATATAGTAAGTGATCTAGCTTTGCCTTGCTTTAATTATGCCTATGCTTTGCTGGGATGAAGAGTTACCTGCGTTGTAACTTATTTATTTAACTATTACTTTATTTATTTTATTCCCTTTACTTATTTTTAAAGTAATTAAAAAGCCTAAGTCGGCTTTTAATTTAACTTTTGTGTTATTTATATATTATATTATATATAGGGTAAGCGTTTTTAATTAGGAAATCCCTTTATTATATTATAAATAATTATTAATTAAATATAATTTATTATATAATTATATATAAAGATTAAAGATTTTATATTAACTCTTTTTATTTAGCTATTAATTATAGGAAAGTATTTTATAATATATTCTAGAAATCAAACCTATTCGGCTAAAAATAAGATATAAAAAGAATTTAGTTACTTTATCTTATATATAATATTAATTTAAAATTCAATATATAAATTATATATATTTATTTATTGCCTTTTTCGAATAAAGTAAGGTCGGGGGTTTAAGGGGAACCCCTAGAAAAAAGATTGTTTTATTTATTAACCTTTCTTTTTTCTTTTTTTTTTCTTAGGGGTTCCCTTTAGACCCCCGACTTTACTTTATTCGAAAATATTATAATAATAATAAATAAAAAATATATGATTTTATAATTTTATAATTTTATAATTTTAAAGTCTTTATATTTATTTTATAATTAATATTTATATATCTTTTAGTTTATATAAATATTTCTTTTTATATATTTAAGACTTTTTTATATAAGTATTTTAATTAGTTATTTAATTAAAGCTCTATATAATTATTAAAATTAAACCTTTCCCTTTTTTTCTTTCTTTTATATATCCTATTATATATCTTCTTTTTTTAGCTCTATTAATTATTTAATTAAAAGAAATTTATAAATAGAATATAATAAATAATCTAGTTTTATTTTATTTATTTTATTTATTTTATTTATTTTATTTATTTTATTTATTTTATTTATTTTATTTATTTTATTTATTTTATTTAT